>PVIA01004934.1:0-126295 GCA_004024845.1 Tonatia bakeri
TAACATTTTCCATGTGCTCTACAGGGACAGACACACCCTACCGCCTGGCCTACTGCCTAGTTCTGTACAGCCTACAGGTTGGAAGTGGCTGTTAGGCTTTTTAATGGGTGAATAAAAATCATAAGAGTAGTAAATTAAATGTTATGACACATAAAGTCAAAAATTCAAATTTCAGCATCCATAAATACAGTTTTGGGGGACATGGCCATGCGTACTGTCTGGCTGTTCTCATATCATTGTCAATGTCAGATGTGAGTAGTTATAACAGAAAATGTATGGCCCGGGAAGCCTGAAGTACTTACTGTTCGGCTTTCCACAGGAGGAGCGTGCCCACCCCTTTGCAGACCACCCTGTGCTGCAGCCCGTGCACTCAGCAATGGTCAATCCCACCCTCAGACTGGGAGGCAGGAGGGGGAGCAGCCCCACCACACCACTCAGTGCCCAGGCACCCACTCAGTTCAGTTGGAGCATCGGAAGGCGTCTCCTCCCCACACCTGGACCTGCTATCATCACAATAAATATTCCGGAGTCAAAACTCAGTTCCCACCCGCTCTTCCGCCAACACCCTTACCTCTGCCCATGCCCTCAGGACTTATCCATGAGGACTCCACCTCCCAGAACACAATGGGCCCTCACTGGGCCGGCCTTGGATTCCCAGACCACTAACGGGATTCTAAGCTGCGACAGAGTGCCAGGAAGTACCAGAACACTGTGGCTCACTTTGCCGCCAGAGGAAGACAGGTGACATGAATGCAGGCATCTGCCAGTCCTTCCTCAGTGTTTGAGGAAACCCTGGTAAATTCCAAGTGGGTCTTTCTCCCACTGGCTCCATCCACCTGACAATCAGATTTCAGGTCACATTGTTTTTCAGTCTTTGATTTCAGTGTTTTGAGTTTTCATTTCATATCAAGGAAACACAATGGAAAATCCAAAGCTCATCTTTCACAACAATGAGAATTCTTTTAACTCTTTAAAATATTCTGAGAATGAGTTTTTAGCGCACACAACAATGTATGGAAGCTGTATTATTCTGGAATTCCACAAAATGCTCCCTACCTTGGGGATTCCAACTGTGTCACCCTACTGTGTCGCCAACTGTGTCCTGACCAGGGAGCAGCATCAGTGAACACTTAACACTGAGAAGAACCATTTCCACACAACATATAAATTATAATTTAACAACACATTCCTTTCTGGCCAATAGAATAATCTGTCAAAGACTATTAGACACTCCTTATAACTCTTGGGCTCTACCAGGACGTTAAGTCACACAATCATTTATTCTTTGACACACTGCACACTCCTTCATTGTTAGGGTATTTCCTTTCTGCCACACCTGCCACCCACTTTGTCTCCCTCCTGAAGTACTGGCAAAGAAATAATTATATTAACAAAAGCACACCAATTTGGGGAAACAAATATGGCTATTGATCATTTCTGGGTATTTTCCCCAAGTATGTTCCCCATACTTGTATTTCCTTTTCCTCCTTGTTGCCCCCCAAAAATTCTTTAAAAGTCATAACAAGGTAAACAGAACAACAAAAATGGTAACATTTTTGTTTTATTACTTCAATTAATTTTTAGGGGAAATACACTGAGAAACAAGTATCTGCTATTTAAAGTGTTTCATAAAGTCTATTTTAAAAGTGATTCATATCACCCAACATTTATCTTATACTGACATTTTTATTATTCAAAATTCCTCAGTTGAATAAGAAGGGCAGTTCATCTGGAATATCACAACTATTATGCATCATTAATATCCTAATGCATTATTTATGGTGGTGAGTAACACCCTGCAATGAGAAGTCACTGAGGATGAAATATTGCTCTAACATGTTCCATTACAAGAGGAGATACTTTTAATTACAGTTATGCTGCGCACGGAAGCTGGGGAAGCGGGAAGAGCCCAGAGAGAGCTCTAGCCCAGGCTCACCTTCCTGTCTGGAAGCCTGATGATACCAAGTCTTGGTTTACACATACAGTGGACGTGAGCCATCTTGGAAACACAGATCCATCGAAGCGTCAGGCTGAAACAGACCCTAAAGACCCTCTTACCTGCTCTGCCCTGTGTCCGCACAGAGAAACGCCAGGAAAGGATTCTTGCAGCATTCAGGTCATTAAACAAGAGTCCTTTTATTTCCAAGGAATTGTCTGCTTCAAGGAACAGCATTTTGATTGTCGACAAATGATTTACCTAAGACTATTACTAGGCCCCTTCCAAGTTCATGTACACTTGAGTTTGTATGTGTGCACCAAGTGTCATTCCATGTGTGCATGTGTTTCAATACACTTTCCCATGAGTCCACATACATGAAGGCTACTCTTACTCTGACCATACAACCAGCTTAGTGGGTTTCTCTCATAAATCCATTTTTGCAATAGAGTTCCCATGGACTCTTTTGGGATTCTTAATCAAATCATCTGCAACTGAGGACAGCCCACCTCTTCATATCCAAACTAAGTCTCCATGTCTCATCACATCTGCTCCTGCCTCCAACACCAGCCGGCACAACAGAGACACCGAACATCCTTCGTTAAGTTATGCCTAATGTTAACCAGCTGTGTTCCCTGTAAATAGGGCTGCACTTTAAAGTGTGTGTGTGTGTGTGTGTGTGTGTGTGTGTGTGTAAAATAATGTTAAGAAACTATCCCTCAATTCCTATTTTATTACTGATTTGAAACAAAGAGGTTTTGAACTTTGTCAGGTGACTTGTCCTTGTAGTCAGAGGTGTCCAAATGATTTTTCCCCTTAGCCCTACTAATGTGAAACATTGTATCAACAGAGTTTTTGATATTGAGCCACTCATATTTCTGAAATAAACCACATGTGGTCATCATGTACATTTTATGTTTTAATGCAACATTGGATTTTTTAAAGTATTTATCTCAGATTTCAATATCAATATTCTTAAGTGAAATTGACCTATAATTTTCCAAAGTAATTTTTTAATATTAATTCATATTATACTCCCTCAATGAAATTAAATTTGGGAGTTTTCTTCTTTTGCTATTCTTTGATATAATTAAAGCAGCCTTGTTAAATAACTAGAAATTATCTGACCCTGCATTTCTTCTCAAGAAATTATTTTACTACTTTATTTATTTTATGATAATTACTCTATTTAAACTTTCTGCAGTAAACTTATCCTCTCTGAAAAATGATGCATTTCATTAAGGCTTTTAAATCTACTTGCATATAACTGAGCAAATGTTCCCTTAAAAATTAATTTCCTCTATTTTAATCATTACCCCTCTCCTGCCTTATCTAAATTCAAATATTCAAGTATTTGTGCTTTCTCCCTTTTTCTTGATTAATTATGGCTTGACTATTGATTTTATCCAAAGAGACACATTTTTAATTAACTCATTAATTCCCTTTTTATCTTTATTAATTCCATCCTGTTGCTTTCTTTCAATTCTTTGTTTTTCTTTTTTCTAGTTTTTTATCCGGTTGTTTAATTAATTTTTTTATTTTTATTTTCACCCGAGAACACGCTCATTGATTTTAGAGAGGGGAAGGGAGGGAAAGAGGGAGAGAAACACTGATGTCAGAGAGAAACATCAATCGTTTGCCTCCGCATGTGCCCCAACTGGGGACTGAACCCGCAACTCAGGCATGTACCCTGATGGGGAATCAAACCCACAACCTTTCAGTTTATGTGATGACACTCCAACTGACTGAGCCACACCAGCCAGGTCTAATTAATTTCTTTTTAAATTTTATTAATATATCCATTTAATGATAAAAATTTTACTGTGAAAATTTCCTTAAGTTATATCCCACATATTCTAAGAGATCATGTATTCATTTTAACTATGTTCAAGAAATTCTTGAATTTTATTTGATATTTCTCATTTAACTCAAAATTTATTTGATAGTGTGCTTTTTCACTCTAGCTACAAGGAACTTTTGTGTCTGTTTGGCCTTTTTTTTTTTTTTTAAGATTTTATTTATTTATTTTTAGAGAGGGAAGGGAGAGGGAGAGAGAGAGAGAAACATCAATGTGCGGTTGCTGGGGGCCATGGCCTGCAACCTAGGCATGTGCCCTGACTGGGAATCGAACCTGTGATGCCTGGTTCGCAGCCCGTGCTCAATCCACTGAGCTACGCCAGCCAGGGCTGTTTGGCCTTTTTTTAAAAAACTGACTTCTAGTTTTATTCCATTGGAGTCAGGTTTGTAGTACATCCCTGCTCTTGGGAATTTCCTGAGGTTATCTTTGTGGCCTAAAATATGGTCAACATTATTTAATGTTGTACATTAAGCTTTGAAAACATATAGCTTCCTTCAGATTTTAACAAAGGTCAACCTCATCGACCTCTCATGCTAAATACTTCCCTTATTTTTTCCAGTTGAAGTGTGCTCTTTCTCCTATTATGTAGGCAACACACACATCACAGAGAGAGCCGAGGAAGGGGCGGAACAGAACCGTGTGTACGGATAATAAGACACAGCGGGTGAGCAGAGGAAGTGGGGAGGAGCGCTGTGGGGCCCTCGGGGGAGGTGAGCGGTCACTGTGGCTTCTGTAGCTTCTGGCAGCTTGTTCTGTTCTCCCTGGCGTTTGTTTAGCTCTACTGACTCCACCTCCCCCAACTGTGACCTCCCTCTCCAACCCTTGCCCCTGTCACCCCTGCTCAGTCGGAATTTGATTCCCAACAACTGCTCCACAGGGCAGGCTTTGTGCACAGGAAGCCTTACTTGGCTACTTCCAACAGCCCACAGGGCAGGACTGCTCCAGGAACAGCCATCCCTACCGTGCTTCCCGAGCTCCCCTGCATTTTTGGTGCTCTTTCACATGGGCCCCATGCTCTTCAGTGAGCACTTGCTGCCGGGGTTCGTCCCTCCACTTCCTCTTCGACACCTGCTGATACCACACGTGGGCTAACTGATCACCTCATTTGTTTCACGGATACACTTTCTGTGAGTTCGGGCTTGTCGTCTTTGTAGCTCTATTTTTATGTGGAGATTCAAAGAGATTAAAACCTATCCTACCCTGGTAACTTCTCATTTCTCCTTAAAGTTTGATCAATAATAAGATGAGTCTGGAGGTTTCAGTCAAGGAGGCCAACTTTGTGCTCACCTCCTCCCACTGTCACATCAAAACTACAGCTAAACTATGGAACAACCAACTTTGAGAACCACCTGAGACCCAGCTGGAAAGAGGTCCTACAACTAAGGATGCACAGAAGCAGCCACATCAAGACTGCTAGGAGGAGCAGACACATGAATCGAGGCTGGTCCCACCCCACCTGAGGCAGTTAAAAATTGGGAGGGATATCTCGACTGCAAAGCTGCACCCTGAGAAGTAAGGGGTCCCAGCCCAATGCCAGGCTCCCCAGCCCAGAGCACCAGTGCTGGGAAGAAGAGCCCACACATCTGACTGTGAAAACCAGCTGGGATTCCATCCCACCAGGTGAGATGAAGGGCTGCTGGCATCCCAGGCACTTCTCCTGAAGGGCCAGCACACAAATGCATTCCTTGATGGACAGTCACCTTGGTCTCTAGGAGAAGAACAGGGACTACGGGGTGTCAGAGACCTACAAGGAGTTGTGTGGCTTCAGAACAAAGGCAAAAGAGCCAGCAGCCACTGTCCCTGTCTTGAGCCATCCCCCACACAGCCAAATCTGACTCTGCAGTGACCTGATGAGCACTACGCAATCCACCCCGGTGCTTCCTTGAGACCTTGCCTCACCCAGCTCACCAACAGCTTAGGGCTCTTTCAGTGGCTAAGCCTTACAGGCAGCTGGCTGACAGTGGTAGCTATCAAGGTGGCCTTTTGAAGAGTGGTCACGGGCCTAGTACTGGGGACAGCCAGTCTCAGTTCATAGCATGGCCTCTCTCACACTCTACCAGGTCTAGCAGAGACAGCTACAAACCGAAGACCACTCTGCAGGTCCGACCAGGCAGCCCCGGACTGGTCACAGGCAATGGCTGATTTGGGCTGAAAGGGAAGTCCCTCCAAAGAGTCTCCAGGACCAACACACCCAGTGGCTGGTTCCAGACCACAGCAGAGTGCCACCCAATAAGTTCCCCAAGTGGCACATCCCAAGTGTGGTCCTGGCTAGTACCAGAGACCATGGGGTCAAAATTTGTTCCATGTGGTCAGCCCGTGAAGATCACCTTGTATGCTATCATCATGGCCAATCCTCACAGCCAGTTACTATCCCACCCACGGATCCAGTTGAGCAATAAAGGCTCAACTACAACAGGAAGGCTCCCAAGACCAACTAAAGGGACACTCCTGGAGCACCTGGCTCAGGTGACCAAGGGGACTGTGCCACTAGACCCCATAAGACACCTACTATATAAGGCTACTCTACGAAGACTGGGAGATGTAGTAGTTCCACCTAATGCTTAGAAACAAATACAGAGAGGCAGCCAAAATAAGGAGACAAAGAAATATTCCCCAAATGAAAGAACAGGAGAAAACTCCAGAAAAAGAGCTAAATGAAATGGAGGCAAGCAATCTATTACGTACAGAGTTCAATACAATGGATATAAGGATACTCAAGGAACCTAGGAGAAGAATGGATGAACTAAGTGATAAATTAAATGGAAAGATAGTAAGTATTAGAAAAGGACACAGAAATCATAGAAAAATTCTAAATGAAGACTAGAATAACTGAAATGAAGAATACACTAGAAGGAATCAACAGCAGATTAAAAGAAGGAGAGGACTGAATCAGTGATTTGGAAGACGGGGTAACAGAAAACACCCAATCAGAACAGCAAAAAGATAAAGAATTTTTTTAATTGAAGATAGTTTAAAGAACTTTTAGGACAACATGAAACGTAGCAACATTCACATCATGGGGTTTCAAAAGGAGAAGAGGGAAAGCAAAATATTGAGAACCTATTTGAAAAAAATACTGACAGAAACTTCCCTGATTTGGCAAAGGAAACACAAATACAAATTAAGGAAGCACAGAGAGTCCCAGACAAGATAAATCCAAAGAGGCCCACACTAAGAACAGCATAATTAAAATGACAAATGTTAAAGACAAAGAGAGAATCTTAAAAGCAGCAAAAGAAAAGCAGTTAGTTACCTATAAGGGAGCTCCTATAAGATAATCAGCTGATTTTTCAACAGAAACTTTACAGGCCAGAAGGCACTAGCACAAAATATTCAACGTGACAAAAAGCAATGACCTACAAGATTACTCTAAGCAAGGGTTTCATTAAAAATTGAAAGTGAGATAAAAGTGTTTCCCAGATAAGAAAATAACTAAAGGAATTCATCACCATCAAACTAAAATTATAAGAAATGCTACAGGGCCTTCTTTCAGAAAAAAAACATAAATATGAATAATAAAATGGTAGTAACTATGTACCTATCAATAATCACTTTAGATGTAAATGGATCAAATATTCCAATCAAGAGATATAGACTGGCTGAATGGATAAATAAACAAGACCCATACATATGCTATCTAAAAGAATGAAAGTAAAGAAATGGAAAAGCTATTCCATACAAATAGAAATGGGGAAAAAAGCAGACCAAACAGACTGTAAAACAAAGGCTATGAAAAGAGACACAGAAGGACACTACATACGAGTAAAGGGAGCAATCCAGTGTGAGAATATGACCCTTGAAAACATTTATGCACAGAACACAGGAGCACCTACATACATCAAGCAAATATTTATGGACATCAAAGAAGAGACTGACAGTAATACAGCCATAGTAGGGGACTTTAACATACAGTTTACATAAGTGGACAGATCTTCAAGAAAGTCAACAAGAAAACAGCAGCCTTAAATGACACAATGCACCAGAGAGACCTGATTGATATTTTTAGAGCACCCCCAAACAGCAGAATATACATTCCTTTCAAGTGCACAGAGAACCCGTATTATTTACAACAGCCAAGATAAGGGAGCAATCTAAGTGCTCATTAATGAGCGACTGAATAAAGAAGATGTGGTGAATATATACAAGGGAATATTACTCAGCCATGGAAAAGGATGTAATATTACCATTTGTGACATCATGGAAGGACCTAGAGGGTAATATACTAAGTGAAATAAGTCAGTCAGAGAAAAACAAATACCACAGATTTCATTCATATATGGAATCCAAAAAACAAAATAAACAAACAAATTGGAAACAGACTCATAGATGCAGAGAAAAAAATGATAGTTGCCAGATAAGAGGGAGATTTAAGAGCTAGGTGAAAATGGTGAAGGGATTAAGTACAGACTTGTAGTCACAAAACAGTCCCAGAGATATAGAGTACATCACAGGAAATATTGTCGGTAATATTGTAAGCATTATGTGTGGTATTGGGTGGGTATAAAACTCATTAAGGGGATCACTTCATAAATTATGTAAGTGCTAACCATTATGCTATATACCTGTATCTAATACAAAATACTGATACCAACTATAACTGAGAAATTTTTTTAATAATAAAAGAAATACCCAAGGTAGGTCTGCCTGATCATGACTGGTTCCTAAGAGCAAAAGCTTCTCAATTCTGAGATACAGAAACAAAGAAGGAAAGCCACTCCTATAAGCATCATACAACAAAAATATATACGGACGAATTATGAATAACTAATGGACAACACATCATCAGATTTAATGTTTACATTTTCTGCCAGAAAGTCTGTGCTGGAATTATGAACTATTATCTTTCAGACTGAAATCAGCCTGAAAAAATACCCTAGGAGCATGAACCAGTCTTCTGACCAGTCCTGCTTTTAATTAAAAGATTCTATAGCTTAAGATATTTCTGGGACCATTTCCAGGAACAGACACATAATTATCAGTGACTGACTATTCACGGCCAACAATAATTCTGATCTCCCAATCTTTATAAGAGATGCAGCAGATGCTAATTTGAGGTCAAAAAGGGACATATCTGATTTTCTACCAATAAAAGTCAAATCCAGGCTTACATATTTTAAACATTAACTGAAACCTACTCTTTGTTATTATAGAAAATAAAGTCTATCTTATAAAAAAAATTGAACTGGCCGAAGATGGTGGTTCCCTTTCAAACTTAACAACCTACTAAATTTTAAGTTACTAGTTCAAGGTACTACGCTTGGTACTGAAAAGCAAGGAAACAGAAGAGCTATGCTCTGGTCCTTGGAACTGAGAAGCCGGTGCATGCACTTGGGAATGCACATAGATTTTTCTGGAAGAGAAGGTGGTGTGGATATTACCAGAATTAAGCCCAACTGGCAATACAACAGAAGTGTAAACAAAGCCTTACAAACATTGAGAGAACCCAGGGCGCTTGGAAAGCAGCAACCCAGAAGAGGGACTGTGTGAGACAGGCTTCAAGGGGCAAAAACACTTGAGCAGGCAGAGTCCGGGATGGATCTGCATCAGGGAGGACAGAGGCAAACGGAGACGTGAGAAAAACTCAGAGTGGGCAACCTTCAAGAAATCTGAGTGGAGGACAGAAAAGGGTGTTTACATTGTAAGAACTCCAAATAAACAGTTCAGATAGGCTCACTGAACTTCAATTGCTCCACAATTTCAATAGTTCAATCTATGTGTAAGTTTTCAGATAAACCAGAAAAGATTAAGATGTGATGACAACAACAAAAATGGTTAAAGTGGTCAGTTCACAGGCATCAGCAGTAACCACTAGAGAGCCAGCTACCACGAGAGAGTCAGCCACCCCTGCAAGGTGCTGAGCAGCTGGAATGGACGCCTGCCCCATTCCAGCATCTTGGCCGCCACAGGATGTCAGGAACATTCACTTCCAGTGTTGGAATCGGCAGTTAAGGTGCGGGGCCGGGAAAGCAGCAGCTGATGCAGGGTTCAATGTCCTGTGGAAACCCAAAAGCAGCTAAGGCTCCAGCCAGTATAAAATATCCTAGACCACGGGGCAAGAGCCAAAGAGTAAAGCATGCAACATTTTCTTTTCAGGAATATTGTTTTACATATATGTTCCTCCTGAAAGTTTATTGACGGACCATGAATTAAAAAGAGTATTTTCACAACTGGCCCTTATCACAGTAGCTTTTGCAAGAAGAATGCTCAACACTTACCAAATTAAACATGAATCTAAGCAGGGCCACAAAATGCATCACATTTTCCCACCCGCTACTACACTGTCAATAATGTTACTTGGCATGGAATTATGATGAGCGATACACCGAGTACACCCAGTGCTCAGCACTACTTCACAGAATGGGCAAGGGGGTGCGGTATGGAGAAAAGCGTCAGGGACTAGGCCATGTGGGAAGAGCCACTGCTCACTGGGCTGCTCCCAGTCACAGGCAGCATTTTCAGTGGCACACCTGCCCTCTCGCAGTGTCCTGACTGGGCAGAGGATATGACAGCCATTGTTATCCACATTCTCACAGTGACAGGTAAATGAGATTGTACCCATCACAGGACTCTAAACCAGAAAGCACTGCACAAAAGATTAAACTCATTGTTTTCCAGCTGATTTCCTACCCCAACACCTGTCTCCTCTAGTTTCCTCCCAGGGGATGGCTGCAAATGCGGCCCAACACGAAATCATAAATTTACTTAAAACATTATGAGAGTTTTTTGTGATTACGTGTCTCAGTGTATTTAATGTGTAGCCCAAGACAACTCTTCTTCTGCCAGTGTGGCCCAAACATGCTGAAAGGTTGAACACCCCTGTAACACAATCTGATCTATCAGCACATCTGTAAGGCCCCAAAGCACGTCCCCCATGCCCCGTTTTCCCACCAGCCTTGCTTCTGGTCTGAAGACCTCCCCTCCTGCAGGCACCGCCCTCTGGCCTCGCTGCCCCGCTGCTCTCTCAGACCCTCCTGTCCACACACACAGCCACAGAAATCTACCACATATCTAACCCACACACCTCACTCCCACTTCCCATAGCCTCCCTTCCTTCTAGGGAGAACCTCACCTCCCATCCTGCCAGGCAGGCCCTCCAATGGCAGGCCCCTTAGAGACTTCACCTGCCATCAGCAGCCCCTGCAGCTGCCAGGGCTCCCAACTGCTCCTTGAACACCCAGCAAGAACAGTCCTAACCAGGGACCCTTCAATCGCCTGGTTCCTCTTCCCAGAGCAGCCAAGAACTTAGTACTGGTCACTGCCTCATTTCATTCTCTTCTGCTCCACCACCACTGCCACCGGTGGGCCTTCCCACCCCACCCTCCGTGACAGGGTGCATCCTGCCTTATCACTCACACCATTACTCTGCTTTTCTCGTGGACCCGAGTTCCAAAATCACATCACTTATTTACTTGTTTACTTGTCTGCTGGAATATAACATCACAGGGCCAGGACTCTTTCATTCCTGTGAATAATTACATCTGAGTTATCAGCAAAGAACAAGGGCTCAATTAAACATTTGCCTGAGGAATAGCAGTTTTCACATCCACTTCAGGTTACATGTCCCAGAAAACAGCAGCATGCCCATCAATAACTCCAATGCCATGAGCAAACCGGACTGTGTGAATGGCTTCAAAGGCTTGACATACCTTGGAATTTGAGGTAGACTCCAGGAAACAGAGTCTGTTGCCAAATCCTTCGGCTGCCAGACACAGCTTCTGCTGCTCCTTGTGGGCGGCCGCCGTGCACTGCAGCACCACCTCATCATCCTGCAGGGACAAGAGGGGACACCGTGAGACCGACGGACAGGACAAGTCTGAACCCGATCTACAAAAACGCACTGGTGCATTTCAACCACCAGAGAAAAATGCTGGAACAATTGTCAAAAAAAAAAAAAAAAGGCCCACAGAATCGATTCGCAAAGCTCATTTCCTTATGAAAAGGAAAAGAATCGGGGGGCGGGGGCGGTGAGTGGTTGCTGCCATCCAAGGCAATTAACGGTTTTCTCATCGTCGACACTGACCCCCAGAGGCAGCCTGCATGTGAACTACGACTCCCACAGCAGCACTCCTTCACAGTCTCGGCCATCGAAAGCACCACGGAGTTATCTGACATCGTCCTAGGACATTAAGAACCATCCAGAGCAGAACAGACTCTAACCACCCATACGCACACGTCGTTGCAGATGTAACGCAGAAAACACAGGCAGTAACAGAACTCCAGGTTTGGAGGGCCAGGAAAGTCACCTTTGCTACCACACATTGGCATTGATCATAACTGTAATGATCCTGGTTGCTCAAAAACGTACAGAGAGCCCTGGCAAGGTGGCACAGTGGGCTGGAACATCATCCTTACGCCAAAAGGTTGAAGGTTCAATCCCTGGCCAGGGCGTGTACCTAGTTTATAGGTTCAGTCACAGGTCAGGGCACGTACAGGAGGCAACCAATCAATGTTTCTCTCTCACATTGATGTTTCTCGGTCTCTGTCCCTTCCTCTTTCTTGAAAATCAATAAACATATCCTCAGGTGAGGATTTAAAAAAAGGACAGACAGATGATTTTTTAGTTCAATCCTCTGAAATCCAGTTTCCAATCAGTTAATTCGGCAGGACTACAGGAAAACTTTACCGGGAAAGACGGCAAGTGGTGACAGCCCTGGCAGCCTGAGCAGGGACGCTGGGTCAGCAGCAGCTGGACCCCCATTGCCAGACCTGCTGAGCAGGTCGAATGACCTCGCTAACACAGACTCTCTAAAACCATGAGGTGACACAGTGCACTCTACATGGTGACTGACGTGCCCGAGGCACCAAATGGACACCAAGTGGGAGACACCACTATCATTTTTTAACAAAGCATCTCACTTTAACAGATTCTAAGTGGCAAATTCCCAAAAAGTTGAACCATTTATATTTTGATATTTGAATCTCCAAGAAACAGGACACTTAACAGAGTAGAGAAAGAACGACCATATTGACTGACCCTCTCACCGGAATCGGGGGAAAGGGACACAGAAGTGCATCCGAGAAGCCCCTCACCGTGGAGGCAGAATGGAGGTGATGAGCTGTGATAAATACTTGCAAGCAGAAGGCAAGCCTCTTTGGTTAGCCTGAAGAATATGTCCATTGGAAAAGTAGAGCTCTAATTTGCATTTGAAACCCATATCATGCATTTGCTGTATTTCCCCCAGGGCCGCAGTAGCGGCCGACAGCGAGCTTACAACAGCAGTCACAGGCAAAGCCAAATCCCTCAGCAATTACCTCCCAGCTCTCCCACCAGGTGCTCGATCATTTCCAGTGCACATTCCGTCATTACGTTAAAAAAGTCATTCAGTTTAAAAATTGCATTATCTTCACATGATGAGTACAACTGAATATTACTTCATGTTCAGCGAGGGTGTAATAAAAAATAATGAGGTCGTTTGTTGCAGCATGATAACAGAGCTGCGTGCGCCAACAGCCTCCTCCCGTCTCACCTGCTGGGACCACGTGTGCAAACTGCAGGCCCACTGCCTTCGGGTGCTGGAGGCTAGCTAAATAGTTAGTAATAAACACATTAATGTACTAATTGAAGACACTTTGGGAGTGAGAATAAGAGACTATTGCAAGGTACAAAGATGGGGAGACGGAGAGCGAGGGCACGCCGTATTTACCAAAACCGCAGCACAGGCCACTCCTGGATCCATGCACGTACTCCTCGTACAGCCCTGTAACACAAAGACTGCCCACACACACAGACGGGAAAATGAGGCTCAGAGGAACTGGCCACTCACAGAAGGCTGACCACACTTCCTTCCAGACACTGATCATCTCCTGTTCATCTATTGGGGTGGCCAAAAAGTTCATGTGATTTTTTGCCTAAGATGGTTCTAGTAGTGCTTAGTTGTCTTTAATTTCATTCAAAACAATTTGGTTAGATGGTACTATGACAGCTGTCATATCGGCATGCATTTAAAAAACATGTTATCAAAATCAGTGAATTTTTGTGTAGCCATTTTAATACTGAAAATGGAAGAAAATATGTGATATTTTTGGCTTATTATGCTGTATTATTTCAAGAAAGGTAAAAATGCAACTGAAATGCAAAAAATGATTTGTGCAATGTATAGAGAAGGTGCTGTGACTCATCAAACGTGTCAAAAGTGATCTGCGAAGTTTCGTGCTAGAGATTTCTCACCAATGGCACTCCGTGGTCGGGCAGGCCAGCTGAAGTTGACAGCAATCAAATTGAGACATTAACTGAGAACAACCAACGTGTTGCCTGTAGGACACAGATGACATACTCAAAATATCCAAATCAATGAAGTCATTGGTGGAAATGAAAAGTGTGTCTTCTACTTTAGGGAAAAAGCAATACTGCCCTATTGGCCAACCCAGCGGATCTAACGTCCTCAGCCTGTGTTGCTTCAAGAGGCTGGACTGGTTTTTACTGCATTTATCACCTGGAGAAGCCCTTCTCCATCGCTAACGTGCACCATCACGTGGGGTCTTGTTAAAGGCAGATTCTGACCTGTGCATCTTGGGTGGCCCTAAGTCTGCACTTGTAACAAGTGCTCCGTGTGAGGGAGCCAGAAGGGACTAGAGAGCATGTGGGCCCCAGGCGAGAGGACAGCCATCTTTTATGAGACTTTGGAGCCATCAACAGAGCGAATACTGAAGTAACCCATGGACCCTGGGCAGATCGGAAATGAGAGCACGCGGAGGTGCTCAGATACTGGTGCTCACCAACCACGTAAGGGAAAGCACAAATGTAGTGACATGCTGAACCCCCTATGAAATGAATAAGCCTGCTCCCTCGTGCGACGCTTCCCTCAGCCTGTGCCCCCACATTGCCCCCACACTGTCACGGGTGCCTGGCCAGACAGCACTGGGTTCCAGGGAGAGAGGCCGTGGCTGCCACTTGGACCATGATTTCATGATGGAACCTAGCCTGGTGCACTTACCGGCATTTCCAGTTTGTCTGGGAGCTGTTTTTATTGACCTTCCAGTAAGCAAAGAGTTCCTTTTATACAGAACAGAAAATACACTGACCACCAATGGACCAAACCCCAACTCACAAAAGCCTGCCTGCTCCCTTTAATTCACTCCTCATTCATCTCCCAGTTCAATCCTCCTCCAAGCCAGAAGTGTTCTGAGAACCTTCTAACTATGTATCTGAGAGCTTTTGATAAGTAGCTTTAACTCTTACTATATTCCATGTGCAGTAAATCAGGTTGTTGTCAGCAGACACTTGTACGCATATGGGTACAAACTTGGTACACACAGACACAGGCACACACACCAGATCTGTCCTGTTCCCAGAACAAGGATTCAACGCTGCTAGTACTGACAGGCTCCAGAGGTAAGCGCTGCTTGATTCGGAAACACGGCAAATCTGTCTGCCTGGGTTCTAAGACCTCTGCTGAGTCAGGCTTTGCTAACCCTCCCTGAGGCCCAGCCTCATCCCATTTCTTGTCTTCACATTTCAGTGGAAGGAATGTACCTGATAACCATCCTGACTGTCTAACCCGCAAAAACTAAAAGTGCCCTTTTGTACACTTTGCTTTTGAGTTTCTAGTTCCCCATATTCTAGTACCAAGGGCAGCAAATTTTGATTCAACTCACAAGAAATCATATTCTACAACCAAAATGCTAAAAATGAATTCTGCTTATGTTCTATTGTTTTACTTTTTTAAAATTTCCAAGGTTGTTTGATGTTTATAGTCCATGTCATCCTATTGCAGCAGGCCTGGCACGTTGTTACAGAAGTCTCACATCCTACCTGCTCCCTGCAGACTGCGTGGAATGCAGTGTGCTCGTGCGGGCTCCCCTCCCCCCACCCCCTAAGTGATAGGTATCCACTCTAAAGGGTTGTAAGGTCGCAGGAAGAATCCAGGAGCATCTAACAGGAGGAAGCAACCCAGTTTATATTTATGGAGCATTTTCTGTGGTCCAAACTGGCTGGTGATGTGATTGTCTCAAGTTCTAACAAAAGCATTTACATTCCTTAGATCTCTGGCTTTCATAGAGTTTAACCTGGTCAGCTCAGCAAACAGCCATAGAGTGCAGTGCACGTGGTGTGGTCTTAGGGTTGGAGCCAATGGTGGAAACGTGACCAGGACATGACTGAGGGACCCGACCCGTTATGGAAAGTCCAGACCTGGACAAAGGTCTTGAAAGACAAGGTGCATGGTGTGACGTGTGGGACTTTTTAATGACCAGAGTTCCTAAAGTATTTCTTGACTTTTCAAGAGTACAGTTTGTTTGATTTGCTTAGATTGTATGTAGAAAGACATGTAATGAGAGTTTTGTTATGTTTATGTGGAAATGGGAGGAGAATGCGGGACTGGCCTGCTTTTCTCCCAGTGCTTCAGTTGGGCTGTATGTTGATGCAGTGGATACTTGTGGTACATTAGAATCTGTCATCAGTGCACTGGACAGGGTCAGTGACTTTCCCCCCACGTTTCCCTGTGTCCTGGCTGTATGTAACCAGGAAACCCCTCAGTGGGATCCCACAGTATCAGCTTTGGTCGCTAATGAAAAGGGATCTTACCTTGACGGTTCTAAAAGCAGCTCCATTTGTCCACATGGCAGCCCGACTTGCAAGCGATCATGAAGTGGGTTATGCGTAATCTGAGTGCACTGCAGAGCATAGAGCAAATGCACCAAGGTGGCCTGGTGGCTCAGGAAGGCTCACCTTTGGAGAGGATGCTCAGGTGGGCCTGTGAACAGTGACTGTGTCCTAGCCAGAGGGGGGCAGGTCCAGTGGCAGGTGCAGCAGGCCTGGAGGAGCAGGGGAGGCTGCTCCTGACAGCCAGCCACGCAGTGCAGGGCCTTGCGGGCTAAAGGGTTTTGGGATCTTTTTCCTTAGAGCAGTGAGAAGTCATCAAAAAATTGTAAGTGGGGAAGCAGTACACTCAGGTCAAAGGTGCAGCCTCAGGGGCAGGGCCACTGGGAAGGGCACGCAGCACAGAAAACTGCTCAGTGGTTTTGAAGATGCTGGTGAGAGATGGGGCTGGTGGCAAGGGTGGCTGTGAAAGGCATTGGTGGGGCAAAGGCAGAGGCCAGGGGACTCGGTGACCTTGAGCTGCGTGTTGCTTTCTCGTAAGTGCTGCCTTTGATCTGATTGTTCCCTGCAGTTTCTTCTAACATACTTCTTTCTCATGATGTATTTATTGATCCAGAATTTGCATGAAGATAGATTAGTGATTTTGTTTCTTCAAGTTTTATTTCGTTTCTTAGTTTTTTAACATAAGGAATGGTACCAAGTGAAGCGTTTCTAAGAACAGAAGATGCTATCCTTGTGGCGTCTCTGGGCCACACTGGAAGAAGAAGAGTCATGTTGGGCCACATGTTAAATACACAAACACCAATGAAAACCAATGAGCAAGAAAAAGGTTTTAAACACATTTACGATTTTGTGTTGGGCCGCATTCATAGCTACTCTGGGCCGCATGTGGCCTGCAGGCTGTGGCTTGGACACCCCTGTGCTAGCTATTCATAGTTAATTAGTCATTAGAAAATGCTCCATAAATATAAACTGGGTTGCTTCCTCCTGTTAGACGCTCCTGTATTCTTTCTGCGACCTTACAACCCTTTAGCGTGGATACCTATCACTTAGGGGGTGGGGGGAGGGGAGCCCGCACGAGCACACTGCATTCCACGCAGTCTGCAGGGAGCAGGTAGGACGTGAGACTTCTGTAACAACGTGCCAGGCCTGCTGCAATAGGATGACGTGGACCATAAACATCAAACAACCTTAACAGCTTCTTTCAAACACTATGCATCACTGAAGAAATATTTACTGAGGACATCACACATGCTAGCAAATCTTCTCAGAGCCGGATATAAATCACTGAATAAATCAAAGGACCTGAACTCATTGCCAGGCTTACACTCTGGCTGGAGAAGAGAGATAACGAACAAAAACATGATAAATTAGTAAATTATGTTAAAAGTGACAAGTTCTACAAAGAAAAATAGAACTGCATGAGGAGGGTCAGGAGCACCACTGGGGTGCGGAGGCTGAAGTTCTGACAGTTGGGCCCACAGAGGGGTGATGTTAGAGCAAACACCTGAGGCTGGGTGGGTCAGCCACATGACTGTCCGAAGGAGGTGAGAAGGGACACCACCTGTTTAAGAAACTGAGCCGTCACTTCAGCTGGAGCAGAGGAGGCCTGGGAAGTGTGGTGGCCAGCGGGCTGTAGACCATGGGGGTGCCGCATCAGGAGGGGCCTCGAGCCCAGGGTGAGAACTTGGGTTTCACTGAGGGATCAGGGAGCCTCTAGGTCCTGCACAAATGCAGCCCACAGGGAGGCAAAGAGGAAACAGGGAAGACTCACGGGGGTGACCGCAGCCCCTCAGGGCACACGATGCTGACTCAGACCAGGGTGGGAGCCGTGGGGAGAAGCGATCCAGTTCTGGATGTTCTGCAAGCACTGAGTCCTTTTATGTTCCAGGGACTGTGATAAGGGGTCAGAAGTTTATTCCATATATTCCATCATCGCTTCTAACTTTTTTGCCATATGACCAAATAAAATGTTACCTATACGATTTGGTTTTCTTATAGTAAATATGTAGTTATCAGAGCAAACAAGTTGAGACAATTTCAAAAAAAGGAAGCCCTTATATTTACTCTTGCATGAAGTCTATACTGATCCATTTAAAACACCGAAGGCAGCTCTCAACTCACACATCAGGACAAGACCATAAAAATGACTGTGCAAAGAAAGCTTTGAGAAAATTGTTTTATGATTGTTCTGTGGCCTTCAAAACTTTTTGTCCAAACATTTAAAATTTTTGCTTAGTATCAGTTATAAAAATACAGAAGACATGAAAGAACATTCCTCCAAAGAAGACATATAGATGGCCAACAGACATATGAAAAGATGCTCAATGTCACTAATCCTCAGGGAAATGGGAATCAAAACCACAGTGAGACACCACCTCACACCTGCCACAACGACTGTGATCAGTAAGCCAGCAAACAACTGGAGCTAGAGAGGACGTGGGGAGAGCGGACCCTCACGCACAGTTAGCGGGAGTGTGGGCTGGTGCAGCCACCGTGGGAAACAGTACAGGGGATCCTCAAAAAACTAAAAATAGGCATACCATACGATCCAGCAATTTCATTTCTGGGTATTTATCCAAAGAAAACAAAAAACTAATTCAAAAAGATATATGCATCCCTATGGTCATCACAGCATTATTTATAACAACTAAAATATGGAAGCAACCTAGATATCCACTGATAAACAGATAAAGAAAATGTGATGTGTGTGTGTATATGTGTGTGTGATGGAATATGACACAGCAACGAAAAAAGAATGAAATCCTGCCATTTGTGATAGCATAAATTGACCTAGAGGATTTTATACTAAGTGAAATAGCAGGCAGAGAAAGATAGATACCAAATGATCTCAGTTACATGTGAAATCTAAAATAAAAATTCAAAATCAATGAACAAAACAAAAACAGACTCATAGAAACAGAGACCAAAGGGAGTTACCAGAAGGAAGGGTGCGGGGGGAGGGCGAAAGAGGAGAAACATAATCAGTAATACTGTGATAAGTTGGCATGGCGACAGACAATCGCTAGAGTTGGTGCAGTGATCACACTATAAGGAACAAAAGTGTCAAATTAATATATTGTATACCTGAAACTAAGATGACTAACATAATATTATATATATAAACTATACTTAGATAAAAAAAAACTTTGAGTGCAGCACAACAAAAAAAATAAAACAAAGATTTGTTTCATACACTATACTATAAAACATTAGAAACATTGAGAATTTTAGATAAGAATTTGACTATGAAGTTGAAAATATACATGCCTGCAACCTGACAACTCCGTTCCTAAATAAATCTAGCAGAGAAAACCTTGTTTATTCACGTGAGAAAGTTCATCACAGTACCAAGTCATGAATGAGAAAGTGGTACTGATCGCAGCATTCAGCAGAAGAGGCCTGAGGATGAAAAAATTATTGAATTATGTAGTCTTAATTTTCACATATCTAAACAGGATTTACAGACTACCTAGAAATGTTTTCCAATCTTTACAATAGTACCCTTGAATCCACCACCTACTTAATATTCACAGCAGAAACAAAATTAATTTACAATTATGCCCTGGCTGGTATAGCTCAGTGGATTGAGCGCGGGCTGTGAACCAAAGCATCGCAGGTCGATTCCCAGTCAGGGCACATACCTGGGTTGCAGGCCATGGACCCCAGCAACTGCACATTGATGTTTCTCTCTCTCTCTCTCTCTCTCTCCCCCCCTGCCCTTCTAAAATAAATAAATAAAAATCTTAAAATATATATATAAAAAAAGAGAAAATTAATTTATAATTATGAGTATGTTTACATTTAAATTTAATTTATATATTTCAATTCCCCCTTTAGTTAAAAAATTTGTGATGATTCCAGTAAAGAATATATAAAAAAGTATTTTGTCATCTGAGATTCAATGGAAAGCCAACTACCACTCAACAGATATTTCAGACATAAACTTTTGAGTATTTCATAGGCTCTGTATAGGAAGGGATTTGTGAAGAAATTAAACACAGTGCCTTGTAAGAGCCAAAACTACTTCCTGGGAAGTACTGTGAATTCTCCCCAGCCACCGCCAAAGGGCCGATGAAGGAGAGGTGGGCAGCACAGGCTCCCAGGTTCCTTCTGAGATTCCACCCAGCTCTCAGGATTCCAAATATCTGGAATCTTATTATCTGCAAAATCACACCTGCAGGAGAAACGGCACAGAAGCAGGAAGGAGACTTGATTCTTGTTGAAAAATGAAGGGGTTTATTCTGAGGTTGGGGTTACTTCAGGATATTCTAGAAACAAAATGTTGGAAGCCATAATGATCAGGAAAAGGAAAACCGACAGCCTTCCCTGTGAGTTCCTGGTGGTCATGACCTAGTACTTCAGGTCTCTGTGCCCAGCCCTGACCTCGAACCTGTTTCTTGTGTGTCCCCAATAAATGCTTACTGACTGAATTCAAGACCTGTCCCTCTGAGCAAATGTAAAGAAGTATAAAGTCATCTAAATACAGAATTAACTCCAAATGGTTAGCATGCAACATAAAAGTAGACAAAGAGTTGAAGTGCAACCTATCACACTCAATCAAGAAAAAAGAGGCAGCATTTAGTTTTTCAGTTTAAATTGTTTCCTGTGCTGTACACCTGGGAGGGCTTGACTCCCTGGTGGCCTCATAAGAGCAAAGATGCAGAGGACGGCAGGATCAGCCTTCCCAGAGGGAGGGGGCAGACCTTCAGAAGGAAGGCAGTGGGAGTCCAGCATGCCCAGGGTGAAGCGACTTCCTCTGGGCAGCTAGAAGGGCCTAGGGGCCTGGAGGATGGAGTAGAAAGCTAGTATCCCTACAAAAATCATGCAGCTTATCCAGAGTTTCCTCTAAAAGAAACGTTTTAAAAGTTCCTGGTTCTGTGGTATTTTCCAGTAATTATCTTAGTGGGAGAACGCCCCACAGAACTGTCCACCTGTGCAGCAGGGTGCATATGCAGGTTGCCACGCAGAGGTTAGAGCGATGCTCCTCTGGGCCCCCGTACGGGCATCACGTACCTCAGACGGAGCTGGACATTCACCTCCAATGGGCAGACAGCGTGTTTCCCGACATGCGGCCCTGCAGCGAGCACTGCTAATGGATGAGTCACATTGAAGCTGCAGCATGGACCTGAGAACTTCCTAACTAGTTACCCTGAAAAGTGGTATCACTCCTAAGGAACACTCTAAGGAACATATAAATTTTTTTTAAATACAGCACAATACCCAGCAAATACAAGCTAGGAATACCAAGACCAACGGCCACTCCCCTTGACTGACGTGTACACATGCTACGTTCCACCACGTGACACGCACAGAAACAAGGTAGATACCGATCGAAATTCACCTGATGGAAACAGGATACAGACAGTCACCTAAAAAGGGCCATCAATAGCTAACAAAGAATTACTGGATGAGATGAAGAGAAAAATAGAAAGCCATCCAAATATCCAAAATGATCATTTACATCAAATTTCTCTCCCCAAAAGGACAAAAAATTCTATTCAACTGATGGAATTTAAGCTTGTACGAAGAGGAATTCGGAGAAGGATAAAGCAATCCATGAACCTCTAAGAACAGCCTAAATGCCAATTTAGTACAGTGTTCTTGTTACAGGGTGCAGCCAAGAGGGGGGGGACTCCAAATGGACATTTAAAATGGGGCGCAGAACTCAAGGTGTCCAGAGATTCTAAGATTTTTTTTTACCCCTTTCCCCGCCACAGGTGTGAGTTGGGGGAAGGGGCACACAGAGCAAGAACATGCAGGGCAGCTTTGCAGCTAATCCATGGCATGGTCATTTAACATACCTATAGCCTTAAGCCGGTTGCTTGAATATGCTAAATAGCTATGGCCATGCTCTGGGCCAGGAGGATGGAAAGGGACACCTCCCCGAGATGTGACTGGGGGGCAGGTCCCCTGAGTTACAGCGCTTGCGTGGGAGCTCGGAGGAGATTGGTTCCAGGACATGGGGTGACACTTGCCCAGACCCATGATGGTGACCAGAAAAGCTGGAAAGGACAGCAGATTGAGGGCAAGTGTGGCCGAGTGTAGGAGGAGTCGGAAATAGGGCTGCAAAGGAAGATTGGCGCAGGGATTTAAACCCAGACACGGCAGCCATAGAGGAGAGAACCATGCGGATTTGGCTGAGTGGGGACTCCCATGGTCCTGGGGGAGAGAGGACCACGTGGCTGGAGTGGTGGAGAAAGGACCACATGGCTGGAGCAGTGGAGAGAGGACCACGCACCTTTGCCAGAGTGGGTTCCCCCACAGCAGTAGTAGGGGAACCATCACCCGGCTTTAGCAGAGATTCCGGCGACACAGCTGATGGTGCTGAGAACCGAGAGAGGCCTACCAGCCGAGCACGGATTACTGAGAAGAACCAGACATTGCCTGAGACTGGACTTCTATTTCCTTTCCTGAGATACGGTACCCAATACTGGGCAAGGGGGAAGGAAGGACTGTGTGCATTTGTGGGTGTTTTAAAGGACTTTAAGATTTTGATAAAGACATTAGGTCACTACCTTAAGTTTGTATAGCACTAAATAAACGTTTTCCTTTCCTTTTCATGAATCTCTGGCATTGAGAGATATCTTTCCTTTAAGGCGGCAGACAAGACGGACCTGAGTCTCTTTCCGTAAGAGTATTATCGTTCCAGGCCCCCTTGGGTTTTTGGTTTCTGTAACATTCTCACAGTAAAATTAAACCTGTGGACATGAAAATGAATTGGAAGACCTGGCACCAAACGCCGACTTGCAGTGCTGCTGGGAAAACAGGAATCACCCTGGGCGCTGCCTCTCAGCCACACGCTCCCTAGCTGCAAGGTGGTGCTGCTTAAGTCTCCACTCCCGTTTCCTGTAGGCTTCCTGGCTTTCTCCTTCAATATCCTATCCAACCGTGCAAAGCTGATAAAAATACCAGTTCTGCACTGCTTTCCCCAAACACCCCATGAATGATGCACTGAACAGAAGTGTCTTTGGTGCGGAAGTATCATTTCCTGCTATTCTGGCATTCAAAACTTTCTCTCCCCATCCACGTTTTCTCATGCCCTATGGTCTGAATGTTTGTCCCCAGAATTCACCTGTGAATGCCCAAGGTGATGGTGTTAGGAGGGTGGAGCCCCCACAAATGGGATTAGCGTCCTTCACAGAAGCAGTCACACAGAGGTCGGAGCTGGCTCCTTCTGCCACGAGAGGAAGGTAAGAGTGGTCTGAGTCCCAGGACAGGCCCCTCACCCCAGGCTGGCGCCTGATCCCCGACTTCTGGCTTCCACAACAAGGAGAAATAAATGCCTGTGGTTTTTCAGTCATCCAGCCTGTGGTTCTGTGTCACAGCCACCCAAACAGCCTAAGAAAGCAGGCAGGACACAGAAGGTGCTCCCTAAAATCAATTAGTTAGAAATGAGCTACAAGACTGGGTGGGAGGGCCTGGGGCGCAGAAAGGCTGGACAGCGATGTCCTGCTTCCTCGGGCCGTGGCTGTGCTGCTGCCGACACAAGCCTCATACAGGCCAGTTGGGTCCACGTGGCCCAGCTGTGGACCCTTCCAATGCCACACACACACCCCTCCCTGAGGGATGCAAGAAAGCATTTTCTATAGCTGCAGCCTCATGCTGTGTTGTGGAGAGATTAACAAAGTCTCAGCCTCAGGGGGGAACCAAATGCAGGAAAGGTATGACACTCACTTTAATAAGCCCTCCCACCCAGTGCTGATGCTGGGCTACACACCATGGACCCGCCTACAGCTAAGGACCAGAAACGAAATCTGCTGGGAGTGTTTTAAAGAGTGTGCATTTGCTTTAGCCACCTCCATTTAGCAACACATTTAACTGGCTTAAAAAATAAATAGGGAAAAACAGATACCAAAAAGTGACAAAAACACATAGTTCTCTGATTTTCTTTTTATATAAGGCTGCTTAGAGACAAAGCATTCAATCACAAACATAACAAATCTCATAATCATGCTAAAATCATCCTTTCCTTAAGCGTACCACAGATTTAACTTTATACAAGGAAAAGCAAGCATACTCCAATTGCAAGTAGTTGTAATTTTAGGAGCATCATTTAAAAAAAATACCAGTATACAAGTGACTTCTACAAAGCCAACTACGAGGGGCAAGATTAAACCAAAACTTGGTAAAAAGATACACTTGTTTTTTTTAACTGGATACCTCTCTACTTTCAATGACAATTCCTTAAAATACCTCCACATTTGGAAAAAATTAATATAACTTTGAGGCTTGTTTTTTATTTCAAGTGATTACTGGGTGTTACTTTTGTCTTTTTTCTAAAACTATTCACTGTTAAATGATTTGATGACAAGTCTAAAACTGCTACAACTGTGCTAGGAAGACCTTCTTTTTTAAATAAATCAAATACCAGGAATAACATCAAAAACATTTATTTTAAAAGGCATTCAATGCCCTGGCTGGCGTAGCTCAGTGGATTGAGCGCGGGCTGTGAACCAGGCATCGCAGGTTCGATTCCCAGTCAGGGCACATGCCTAGGTTGCAGGCTGTGGCCCCCGGCAACTGCACATTGATGTTTCTCTCTCTCTCCATCCCTCCCTTCCCTCTCTAAAAATAAATAAATAAAATCTTAAAAAAAAATGTTTAAAAAAAAAAAGGCATTCAACTTATCACTAAGGCTACATTTTTGTCCTCTCCACTGATACTAGTGGAAACTAAGGCTTTTTTTTTAATAACTCAGAGTTTTTTACAGAATAAATAAAATACAGTTGTTTTTCACAATCAATTTCAGCTATTTTTCTCAGGGTAATATAGTATTTCCACTCTGCATTCACTTTAAAATGAAGAGCGCACACCCTAACATTAAGGGAAGCGGCCGCCGAGCGAGGCGACAGAGGGCAGAGCAACACGGAGAAGGGCGGTGAGACCAAGACTCCGCGTGGGAGCCAGCGGGCGAGGGCAGGTGTCTGCAGGGTGCAGGAGGCCTCCTCGGGGCTGCCACTCCCTTCAGCTTATATCAGGCACAGGGAAATCTTCAGTGCAAAGCCCTTGGGTTTTCATTGCATTTCACTGTGCTCTGAGCAGCACATGAGTCTGAAGATGCTCACTAACCGGCTTAAACACCTCCTGCCCGCCACAGGTGGCCACTGAGGCCCAGGTAACCGGAGTGCCAGGATGAAGCTGACTCCACCCTGAAGAAGCCCTGGGGCCTGCGTCCACTGGGCACCTCGCACACAGGGCTGTATCCACGGTCCTGCCCATAGGTGCTATGGACAGACAAACTCACTGTTGCAAACACCAGGAGCCTCCAACATAACAAAAGCACCCACCTCTCACATGCCTAAAAGGCCATATAGAGCCAAACTTCCCATGCAGAGCATCGTATTATTACTTACTTATTAACAGAAGGGCACCTAGAGAGTTTCTCTTTATTCCCGCAACAGACTAAGCTGGGTGAACGAAGCACCATGGCCCTCTGCCAAGGATTGTGTAGACCCCACCGCACGTCCGCCCAGCTGGGATCACAGCTAAGTCTCCCAGGAAGGTCCCCACTGCGGCCCAGACTCTCACCGTGCAGACAGTGCACTGGTCACGGAAGTGAACAAAGAGATGATTGCGGTGGTTGGCACAGTTCCCGGACACTGACAAAGGAGATGCAGGTTAGCTACCACTGTGCTTTTTCCTGTTTCCTTCATGTCACCGAAGGGTTCCAGGTCAAGCCCTGCACCAAAGAGAATTCAGATACCACATGATGTGCACGCCACCCCCTCCACCCTAGGTGGCAACTCCAGACGTTACACCTGGCCTCCAGCACTGTCCTGTCACTTTGAGGAGCACACATTGCACACTGATCACTTCCTGTCTCCACTGCAAAGCAGCAGTGCGGGTTTAGGCACTCTTAAATGGCTATCACAATGGGATGCCAGTTGGAGTGTAAAGATGCAGTAAGTTGCCTCTCAAACATGCAGACCCAGATGCTGCTGTCTGAGCGAAGCTGCTGAGACCCAACGTGTTTTTCTGAATAAACACAATTACATCACATTCCCCAAGACAGCGCCTTCAAAGAACCCCAGTTGGCCCACTGTCAGGAATGAAAGATGTGCAAGCACTGCCATTGAAAACACAGGGAAAAGGCGTAAGGGATATAGAAAGGAGACAAAAACACCTGGGCCCAGAGGGTCACACTTTTATTTTACTTTATTTCTTGAATCCTCACCCGAGGATATGTTTATTGACATCAGACAGAGAGGAAGGAAGAGAGAGAAAGAAACATCGATCCACTGCCTCCCGTACACACCCAGACCAGGGACCAGATCTGCAACTCACGTATGTATCCTGTCTGGGATCGAACCCGCCACCTTTTAGTGTATGGAACAACAGTCCAAACAACTGAGCCACTTGGCCAAACAACAGAGGATCACACTTTTAAATTCCAAGAATCAGTGACAGGTAAGACATATGACAATTTATCACAAACTCAGAAGATTTCAGCCATGTTTATACCAGTGTGCAATATCCCCACCAAACCACAGAAGAAACCCAAAACCCCATATCCTCATTCCAAGGGACTAACATTTTGTTAGATTCCAGATCCACTCACACCTCTGATGTCAGAAGGGAGCCCCTACCCCACTCCTGGTTTCATTAGGAAGGGCCCCCACCCCAGCCACTTTCTGTCCCCTCCCCCCTCCCCCCAAGAGGTGGCCTGGCCTAGCCAAGTGGGAAACTTGGGTCCAGGCAGGCCCACTTGGCTCAGCTCTGCCCTCTCTTCCTCAGGAACCCACTGCCCACAGGGAGAATGGGCTGCTGTATTATAACAAGCATGATGTTTTCCTCTCTCGTGTACTTCACTCTTTCATTTCCCAAGTTCATCGGCGCCTAGACAAGAAGTCGGATGCTGCCAACCAGGTCTGCTCAGAGACCGAAACACCAGCGCCAACTAAGAAGATGCAAAATCCAAGCTCCTGGCTAAGTAACAGAGGACAAGCAAATGTCTTGAAATAGTTAGAGCCTTTGGAAACATAGCAGAGTGCTTAAAGGTGAAAACCTAAAACCAGGACACGATGTAGATTTCTTAATCTTCCTGGGCCTCAGTTTCCTCACCCATAAAATCAGGGTAATAACAATAACTTGTGATTAGTAATACATGTAAAGACCTTAGAATAATGCCTGGATGTACTAAGCTAAATAAAGGCTAGCTGTTACTAATATTACCATTCTTCTCCTTCTTAGTATTATTATTTTGCCTGCACAAGACAAGACTTCACAAACATACTCATCTGTGACATAGATCAGCTGAGCTCTGCAGTACGACCTCAGGAATAATAAACTAACTGTAATGAAAAATGTTTAGAAAATAAACCAAGTTGGTCCACAGTGGACGGTATCACCTGAAAGGACAGTTCTGCCTCACCACAAAGAAGAGGAAATTCCATAAACGCACACCAGTTGGCACACAGGGGCGCACGCGCACACCAGACCTCTGTGCCCCTGCCTTTCACTTCCATATCAGTGACTGCTCATCGCTGCCCCAAACCTGATGTGGGTGAATCTCCTAACAAACTGACCGCAGTGCAAAGCCACATTCTTTCCAGATGACAGAGCAAAAGCCATGTGTCCGTGGCTCGGGGCTTTCCATGACCCCGGAGGAGTTACGTCTCTCCCCCATCAAGTACCTTAAAAGAACACAGGAAGAGAAGAGCAGGTTTGGCATTTAACACAAGGCGACATTTTAAACGACCAAACACACGGAGAGCTGAAGCACCAACCCCAGGAAGACTGCCAGCTCATCAGAGACCCTCCCTCTCATCAGCAGCTGAAACTGGCTTTCTGCCTCCACCCAGCGCTTCTCAGGAAACAGTGCCTCTCTGCTCCTCACAGAGCCAAGCACAGGGAGGGCAGTGCCTGGCCTGGATGAACCACCAGCTCTGGTTTTGGGGGCCTATGTTCTCCTTAGAAGTCCACTTGCTCTGGCAGCAAGACCAGGCCCACTGCCCTCAGTTTTGGAAAAGCACAGTGTGCTCAGGATAGCTCAGACCAGCCTACTCTCATGTTTACCCTTAAAACAACAATGTGAAGAAGAAACACAAGTCTAGGACAGAAAGTGCTGTTGCCACTGGACTCTTGGGAAAGTTTCCCCAAACCTGAAAGCAGAGCTCGTGTCTACTGTGCCACAGATATTGTCAGAACCTCCACTAGAGACTGAAGACCTCCAGGAAGAGGACAGACATTTCTGCCTGGGTACCAGAACCTGCAGGAAGAGACAGCAGAAAGGTTCACTCCAGCTGCCAAACAGAAGAGGCCCCTTTAGGACATGTCTGAAGAGCCTTCATAAGTCAGAGCCTCCTTAGGCCTGTTTGTTACGCACCAACTGGCCCGATCCTCCATGGCGATGGGTTCTGAGAGTTGCCACAATGACACAAACGCAAGTTCCCAAGACAAAGCAGGGACCGGCCTCCTGTAGCACCCCTTGTCCACAGAACCTGCCATGGCTGCTCCCAAGCCTCTCTCTCGTCTGCTCTGGGGGCAGCTCCTCCTCACGTTCCAAATATTTGTCTTACTTTTTCAAAAAAAAAAAGAGCAAGGTCTATTCCACATTATGACGTGCAAAATGCCGACACCACATTCCCCAGGGGCCAGGCTGAAAGGGCTAGGACTGACCTCTGAGGCAGACCTCCACTGGGGAAAAGCCACTTCACTGAGTCACCTGATACAGAGATGGAGCATCTACCTCTTCCTGAATCACACAGACGCTTTACATGGGCTTGAACCCAGAAATAGGTCAGCAACCAGCTGCTAATTCCACTTCTGAATATAGTGGCAATAAAGTGAACAAAAAGAACATTCCTTATGGAAAGTTGGTAGTGTATGTGACTAAATCAAATACAGGTGTCATTACAAAATGGTTGAGAAGTCCTAAAAATCCCTCTTCTTACACTCTTCACAAACTTAACATCCTAACTAAGCAGAAGGAGGCTGCCCTGGCTGGCATGGCTCAGTGGACTGAGTGCTGACCTGCGAACTGACCTCCACTCCCAGTCAGGGCACATGCCTGGGTAAGGGGCCGAGTCCCTGGTCGGGGGTGTGCGAGAGGCAACTGAACAACGTGTCTCTCACACAGTGATGTTTCTCTCCCTCTCTTTCCCCCTCCCTCCCCTCTCCATAAAAGTAAATAAATAAAATCTTTAAAAATAAACAAAATGAGCAGAATGAGGTTTACCTGCTATAGTGTTTCCTCAAGTCAATGTTTTTAAGTCTTTCACTGATCAAAGTAATACATAACGTATCAACGTTTCCTAGAAAAGCAGTGGATTTAAAAGATCATTAATGTGTGAGGTACTTTACCGACTTGCAAGGCAAGCAGACATGCCTCTACTGTTTGCTATGAGGGGGGTGAGCAGCTTTAACTGGCTGGACCCCGCCAAGCACAGAGTCAGCGCTGCCCTCCTAGGGGCTTTCCCAGACACTCCCTGATAACGTTCACCCACCAGCTCCTCCGCTGTAAAGTGTCTACCCTGACAAGCTATTGTGAGGACCGAAGATAAAGGCACCAAGTGTCTCACCCAGTGCGGGACACAGAGGTATTCAACAGTCCATCCATAACCAGTCATACACACTACAATGGCAACACGCAAGCACAGCTGTCACTACCTGTGCACAGCTGGGCAGTGGCCCTGCCTCCGGTCCCAAGCACAGTGCCTGCTGCACAGCACACTCTCAGGAGACAGCCGTGGAGTGAATGAGAAAAGACGACCCTGAGACTGCTTGACTGTGTGCAGCTTTAGGTAACAGAGCCTTTGCAGAGGCTGGAATGTGTCTCCCTGTCCTTCAGACTCATGGCCACCCCTTGCTCTAATGCTGGTCTTTGGTGGCATCTCGTGTGACAACCATGGAGGAAGGTGAAGGGAGGTGTTACACTCTCCCATTTATACATGAGAACACCAAGGCTGAAAGAGGACATCAGTGGCCCTTCCTTCCTCCTTCCTGCCTCACAGGGTCCATTTTGTGCAGGGTCCATTCCAGCCCCACGTAGCCACATGCCTCAATGGAGACACCCACTCCATGATTATTCCAAGAGCGGGCATGTGCCCAAACTCTGGTCAGTGAGGCATGAGAGACGTATCTTGAGGAAACGGGTCAAGGAACAATGTTCCTCTCTACTAGGAGAGAGCCACAAGAGGAAAGGTCTTCTCTCTTTGTCTGGACACTGTTATGGGTGATGTGATGCCCGGGAGCTGGGCTCCGAGTTTGAGGATAGAACAGCACTGCATGCACAAAGCAAGGAGATGGACCATGGGAAGCAGCCATCTCTGTAGCTCCAGCTCTGATGTAAGCTGGTAAGCTCCCTTTGGCATAAAGCTTTTGGAAAAAAAGAGTGTCTTACTTGCAGCCCAAAAGCACTACGTGTGGTCTCCTGCCCGAGGCTGTGGTGCCACCTTCAGACTCAGGTCTGTGCTCACCCAGCCTGTGCTCCTGGCTGCTGACTCCACTGGACCTAGAGAGGACAGCAGGAGCCCAGCCACAGCCAGACCAGGCAAGGAGAAAGTACAGCCCAGGACAGCCCTGCTGAGCATGTATGTCATTCAGTGTTACCCTCACGACTCTAGGACACACATGCCAAACTCTCCGGTGAGCTGCCTCCTACAAAGGGCTAGATTTTACAAAAGTTGAAAATAGTTTTTTAAAGAAATGGTCAATTGTATCAAAGCCTTGATTGGCAGCAAATGGCAGAAAGAAAATGAGCCTAGCAGTTGAAACCTGCAACATCTCAGGTCCGTTAGTGGCTCTCCTCCCCAGCCTGCGTTCCCTCAGCATAAAGCACCTATTCTGAGAAGTGAGTGTGCAATGGCAGGCACTCAGTGATCGATAAGCAATTACAGTCAGTGACATTCCTGACCCTCACACTGGGACTGGGAAGAATCCACTAGCGCTGGGACATTTGAGTGGTTTCCTGGTAACCCTGTAATCATAACTCTGAGTCTGCAAGGGCCCCCTTCATGTTTAGCCACCATCAAAATGAAAAATAACCCTTAATAATCTATCATCTCACTTATCCTCCCAGACACGACAAGGAATTATTATACCCTATTGACATTCCCTAAATGGAACCAGCAAAGATGAAAAATGAATGTGCACCGAAGGCATCCCGCCGATCTGCACACAGCGTAGAAATGTTACTAGGACAGCCACCCTGCACATCAAGATGCAGACTGCATGGGCCACCACGTGATTCGTCACTAAATGATTTTAAATTTCGCCATTAATCCCCTTGTCCCCATTAACTATCATTTCACATCCGGAAGGCCACGGCAATGCGCCCTGGGAAACAGACACAGCAGAGCCTCTCCAGGCAGAAACCAAGCCCTCAGCACGAACCACTGCTCCCCTCGGTGGGCGTGTGGAGGCCCCTCTGGGGAAAGGGAGGCAGCAAGCACTAATCCCTGAAATCACAGGACACAACCCCTCCCCAGTCCAATGCTGCACAGTACCTTGGAGGATGCACGCACAACCTCATGCCACCACCTGACAGGGGCTGCACGAGCCCTTACCAGGTGCCGGCACACCTGCAGTACTCCGCCATCCTGTGACCCACATGCTGCTATCGCCCCAATGACAGAAGAGAAATAGAGGCACAGGAAGGCAACTGCTTGGGGCCACACGGCTGGGACATGGTGTGCAGCCTGGACACAAAGCCAGGCAGCCAGACACCTGGGCCTCCGCCCTTAACCACCACCCAACACCCTTGGTTACCACTAGCTGACAGCCAAAATTCCATGTTCCAAGTGTTCCCATGGTTACTTTCTATTCACTTTCTTGGGGAAAAAATAAGTCTTTTAGACTCTTAAAGGATTGAGGGTGGGAAGTTGGGGTGGGGGGTAAGGGGCAGGTGGTGGTTGGAAAATGGAGACAACTGTAATTTAACAAAAATTAAAAAGCGCAAAAAAAAAAAAAGGAGGACAAGTAGATCAACAAGTCACTCAAAAGCCTGAATCACCAAGTGGGAAAAAGCTGTAACAATAACGTCAACAGGAACTAGCACTGCACAGAGCTAAAGGGTCTGAAAGGAACCCAAGTAAATGCCCTCATTGGAGTGGTGACTGAGAGATGAGCCACCTTGCTCCCTTCTAGAGGCCACTTCTCTGCCTAGGATGCTCAGGAAGCTCCCGGGGATGCTGCCCCTAGAGACAGCACCTCCTTGGGCAGAGGCCCCAGTGGCCTTGCTCCCTCAACCCTGCACCCACTGTGTGTGACCCGCTTCCCACTGGAGACCACATCCTATAACGCCCACAGCTGGAGTTTCAGGGCTCCTGGGGGAGCAAGAGAGAGGCAGGGCAGCCTCACTCTTGCCAGCAGTGATTGACTTATGTGCCAGGCACAAATCACTACCATCCACTGAGTACATGCCCCGCCAGGCCCCAGAGTTAATGCTTCAAACTGCAGTATCTACATAATGTACTGAATACACTACAACTTTTGAAAGATACAATCAATTGAATATCCAACATAAAGCTTAGAATCTTCATGTCTCTAAGTTTTATCTTAGGTTCCTGAAATAGTTTATTTCATTGATCTTTTTGGAAAAAAAGCAGGGAAAATTTTGTTTTAAAAATGAATATTCAAGGCTAAGTATTGAAAACAATTTGCTACTAAAACAGATACAAAGGTGAAGACAGAATTCATAGAGATTCAGATGTTTATTTGGAAACTAATCTATAATCCAGAAAAGTCTTCAAAAATCAGAACTGAAGTCAAATTGAAGATAAGAGGCCCTAATACATGATCTTTTCTTATTGGACTAGTATTTCTTCATTTCCTATACTGTCACAGGATTTATGTTTAGAATACTATAATGCATTCTTTCCTTGGTTGAACACTTTTAATTTCTATCTATCTGAACTGCAAACACTGACTTACGAACTTACACAGACGGACGCTCCAGTGCCAGGCTGACCAGGTGCCAGGCTGACCCAGCGCCGTGGGAGCCCCATGCTCCGACGACTCCAACACTGTGACCCGACACAGCCTCAGTGACTTGGCACAAGAGTAAAACAGAAAACATTGTAAAACTTTCCACAAAGAGTCAGTAAACTTCAGCCCATGCTTTTACTAAGTGTGACTCCATTAACGCATAAAATGTTGGCCACACAGGACCACAATGAACAGCATCAACCACGCACATTATATGTTGCTAAAAATGAAGGGAAACGCTCTCCAGTCCCCGTGGATGTACCTGTGCTGACCCAGAACTGTGCTGAATAGCGTACTCCTGTCATCCTCTGTAAGCCCCCTTTAAAAACGGGGGTATAGTAATTCCCCGAAGTCGCAAGATGGTAAACCCACCTCTGCTGGTCTTCAGAACCTTGTTTGCTGTCTTTCTTCATTTGTGTGTGAATACAATGAAAGCATGTTACTAGGTTTACAATGATTACTACAACACCAAAACACCCAGTTAGAGTAATATTGAGAAATAAAATTCAATAAGGTGAATTACAGAGACACAAATATATAAGAAAATATTTCATAGACTCTAGAAGTACCAATAAACAAGAACTCTCACTTATAGCACCCAGATTTGTTTTAGGAAAGAAAAATGATACTAAGATGCCCCTGAAAACAAGGTGTAATAACGAGAGTCAGCCCAGTGCTAATTGGCATTTAAGGGGATTAGAACCTGCAAATAAAGGTGCAAGACTGTGAAATACATGTTGGTTTTCTGTACCAAATACGCTTCTGACTTGTAGGCTTGCAGATCACCAAAATTAACTGTGTGGCTGGGGGTGAGCTGAGCCCTGGCTATTTCATTTTCCAAATTCAGAATCCAACATATATTCTCTATTGGCTTTTGATTTTATTCACCTGTAAAGGATTTAACATGGCAACAACATGGAAATTTTAAAGGAAAAAGAAGCTCAGTAGCAAATGCTATTTGATCTTTTAACTTCTAGTTAAATTTTTACATACTAAGTGCAAAAATAATGAGTATATTTTAAAACGTACATATAGGTATATATAAACCTTATATAGATATATACACCTTATATACACCTATATATGTGAACCTCATATAGACATATGTGAACCTCATATAGATATATGTGAACCTCACGTCGACATATGTAAACCTTATACAGATGTATGTGAACTTCATGTAGATGTGTATGAACCTCATGTACATGCATGTGAACCTCATGTTGATGTATGTGACCCCCACATAGACATATAAACCTTAAGCATTCTAGGAGAGAACAACTGAAGAGCAGCGGAGGGCTAATGACAACTTGACATGCAGTGGAACCTAAAAGGAGGTTAAAGACAGCGGGGTGGGAGGAGCCAGTGGGACCACAGCAGACGAGAAGCTTGCTGCATCTTAACTGGCACAGCAGATGGTAAGAGTGATGAAGGCTGACATGCAGCCGGCCAGGCAGCTGATGGCACCTCAGACTCTGGGGCCAGTGAAGGGAGGCACCACCCTTTCACGGGAACTTCGAAAAGGGGAGAGCGGTATTTCACTCAGAGCTTGCTGATGTTACAGATACCCTCCTGGAAAAGTTCTTCAAATAATTCTGGGGGGAACATTTTCAAGGTTGCTTTACCCTAGGATTTTTGGGTCAATTTGGGGGGCAAATGAAGGCAGAATGGGCACCAGAATCAAATTGCTAGGTCCAGTTTACAGTGCAAAGCGAAGCTGAACCTCAACTCTTCTCCTGCCCACCCGACTTCATCCCACGGAGGAGCATGCTATGAACCACCTCCTGTCTTTTGCTCAAGAATTGCAAACCCTTGTAAAATTTCCAATGTCGACCTCCAATTCCGGGCTGCACATGGCTCCAAGATGCCTCTGCTAGGAAAGCAGTCTAATCCCAATATGTTTCTCACATAGACTGTGTAAATATAATCAACAAACATTTTTATTCTTTAAGTTCATCTGGAAGGACAAATTAGTGAGAAAGCAAAAAAGATCCTGAGAAGTACTGAATGAAGTTACTCTACCACATATTAAAATACAATATAAAGTTACAGAAATTAAAGAAACAAAAAAGCTTACAACGTGCAAATACATTAAAGCAGCTGAAATCAATAAGCTAAAAATGGTTGGAACAACTGGCTAACCAACAACTTGGAAAAAAATAAAGCTGTACTCATGCTTTGCCAGGGTAAACTTCAGATGGATTAGAGATTTAAGTCCTAAAAATAGGGAAAACATAAAATATTTTGATAAAACAGACAGGAAGATGTAAATATACATTACTACACAGAAATACAAGTTCTACATCATAAACCCAGTTAAAGCTGAACTGCAACCCTGGCCAGATGGCTCAGTTGGTTGGAGCATCATCCCATACACCAAAAAAAAGTTGCAGGTTTAAATTCCAGTCAGGGCACATACTTAGGTTGTAGGTTCAATCCCTGGTCAGGACACATATAGAAGGCAACTGATCAATGTTTCTCTCTCTCTTCTTTCCTCTATCTCTAAAATCAATAAACTTAACATGGGGTGAGAATATAAATTACATATATAATGTAATCTGTAATTTTAAAAAAATTTAAAAGTAAACTTAGCTCCGGTGTGGGAGCTCAGTTGGTTAGAGCGTCATCCAGATACACCCAGGTTACAGGTTCAATCCTCAGTCAGAGCGTATACAGGAGTCCACCAATGAATGAATGTATAAATGAATGTAACAACCAATCGATGTTTCTCTTTCTCTCGCACATCAATAAAATTTTTTAAATTATTTTTAAAAAGATGTGCAAACCTCCTGTGACCAGGAAGAGCAGCCACATCTACTCACGCAGGGGCAGCACTGCTCTCAGAGAACAGCTCTCACACACTGAGGCCAGGCAGAGCTGCCCGAGAGCAGAGTGGGCCAAAGCGGCATGAGCTCGGCCAAAGACAGAGCTCAGCCTCATCCCTGAAATACTACACTGCCAAAATAAACGAGTATGTTTCTGTTTCTGCTTTAACCCACCTGGCTGCCCAACACAAAGGACTGCTCTTCAGCGGTCCTTAATTGGTCCTAAAAAACCAATTAAGCAGTTTTCACCTTCCGAGGAATTATCCCCATCTGACCCTTAGAGCCTGGGGCAGAACTGCTGACCCCAGAGCCTGTTTCCGGGGGGTGGAGGGCAGTTCCTCCATCCGCACAGCGGAGTTGGCTTCAGCACCACTCTGCGCAGATGCCCTCAAGACTGCTGCACCCAGGACTGCAGGCTGCCAGGACTGATAGGCCTTGGAGCAGACAGCCGGCAGAACACAGTGGTGGAGACGTGAAAAGACAGCAGAGGCAAAAGAAAATGCCGGCTCGGCCCAACATCCACCCACAGCCACGTATGTCAGAGAGCAGAAGTGAGACAGCGCATCGCCAGGAAAGGGCACGTGCTCTGACCCCCAGCCTGGCCTGTGGTGGAAAGGATGAGCTCTTTAACATGGATGCGTGAAACACTACAGTGTGACTCATAGGCAATCAGAAATTAGGTTCCTCGAAATGTCATTATCCGGTTTTCCTTTTTTGTTTCTTTTTTCCAGCAATTTCTTCTCTCTTCTAATGCATAATATTTGCCACAGCCATCATTTTAGCTTTGTCACATCATCTGTGATCTGTCCTGGAATGTTCTAACACCTGCAACAATTTAAATACGTGTCTTGAAAGAATGAACTACATAAATAAATTCAGCCACTAGTAATCACAAGCAATGTTTTTAAAAATATGTGCTATACATCGAGAAACCCCATTATTCAACCCATTTCTATATAAAATATGAAAATACAATTCAATCTTAGTAAATATTCACCTCAGTGCCAAAGGATCTTTTGCCAGTAACACGCAGGAATGAAATTACAAAGACACTGCTCAAGTGTAGCTGTTTGAGCCACAATTTCAAACTACTGGGGTTTGGATTAAGTAACTACTAGATTCCTCTATCACACTAAAATTCTGACTTTATAAAATATCACTCCCCTCATCCTAGTAAAAAGGGACTATAGAAGAGTAGTAAGAAGACAAACCCTGAAGCTCCTCTGCCACTTTCCAGCAAGGTGGTGGCCTTGGTCATGTCCCTTACCTCTCGGTGGCCCGGCATCCTCATCTATCAGACCAGGGTACTATTCATTAGTATGCTGGGTGTTAATGTTGTGATTATAGCTAATAAACCTACAGTTTTCATAAACTGCCACACAAGGTGCAAAGTCCGCACACACTTTCCTTAAAATCTTTGCAATCACCAGAAATGTTTCCCTCATTCGTTTGAGCACTCTCCAAATGGAAAGGTTTAAAACTTATTTCCAATAAATAACACCTTTAATGTATGGAACACACACAAACTCGAGTCAGCCTACTCCCGTAAACATCCAAATTTCTGCCAGGCATCGTCTGTGCCCCACAGTCTTTCTAGCCCACCGGTTCCCCACCAGGCAGTTTTGCCTCACCCTGTCTCCTGGGGCACTTGGCTCTTCCTGGGACACTTCTGTTGTCACACTTGGAGCTGGAGGTGGAGGGAGCTACTGACATCTAGTAGGAAGAGGACAGGGCGCTGCCAAGCATCCCACAGTGGACATGACAAACTCCCAACAGCAAGCTGTCAGGTCCAAAAGGTCATGAGCACCATGGCTGAGAAACCCTGATATAGCCCAATCATGATTTCCCCTCACCACTATTGGTAAAAATTCTGTTGAAAGTAAAAGGTTTTGCAACTCTGAAAGGGGCATAAGAAACCCCTTTGGGAGTAAGATAAATGTTCTTATGAACTGATTATGGTGATCATAATTACCATGCTGTGAAAATTTCTCAAAACTTATGGCACTATACATTATTAAATGGACACATTTAATTATATATAATTTATGCCTCAATAAAGTTCTCAAATAAAGGAAAATAATTTAAAACCTGTACTTAAGGAACTGTTGTATAAAACATGATGCAAATATTTTAGAAATCTTTGGAACACAGTTCCAACCTGTATCCCTAAAAGAAGATGACTAAGCTAGATATGGGTAAAATATTTTAAAATAGTAAAAACAATGAATACATTTTAATAGTACGCAAGAGCTCAGGTAAAAGTCTAGAAGTAATGTTAATAAATTAAATTTTAAATTTAATATACTAAGCTTAGAAAGCTTATTTTTACTAATTTTCTTACTATCACAATGCCAAAAATAGCAATTTGTTTTTAAAGCCAAAAGATTTTTCTTCATATATTCAAATCCAAGTAACCAAATAACAAACACTGTAACTTGGATGACCACGTGTCATGGATTTGCTATTGGGTTAAAGAAAGAAGACTTTGGTTCTAATCTAACTAGCTATTGGAATTTTGTAGAAAAACCTATGAAATCATTAATGTATATGAAAACATTTTGGAAGGCACAAAGTGTACCATAAAAATATAAGGGTAAATACTAGTTATTGGTATTCTAAACGCAGATAAGCATGATCCCATGTGTTATTTCACTCAGGCTATCCAACTCAGTTTTTTTAATTTTCCTTGTCTGGATGTATTTACTTAACATGGTTAAAATACAAGTAAAAACAATTTACTACAACATGGAAAGCCTCCCAAACATACATTTTGCTAAGCAGTCTTAGACCATGACACCCTCCATCCCTTCAGCTGCCCTTCAGAAGCCGTCACTAATGATGTTTAGCATCTGACCTTGGCTTGTGCGAGAGGACAGCACGGCTACGCTGCCCTCCAAGGTCAGCCTGAGAGTGCACACCCCAGAGAGTGCAGACTCTGGTCAGCAGCCAGTGATTTAAATGGCCTGCCAGACAAGAGGAGCTGTTAGATGATTAGATATTTGAAGACTGAAATTATGTTTCACAAAACTCTTCCCAAACAGCTGTTTCTGTTTCCTCGTTACCAGTCACTGTTCAACAAGAAGCAGCACACCAAGCGGTAGCTGGGTGCTCACTACATCCTGGGCGTGAGGCCGGCCCTCACGTGTCTTATCTCACCCACTCCCCACATCCACACAATGAAGTGGACACCATGATGTCCTTTCAGAGGTCAGGAGACAGGTGTAGAGAGGTCAAAGAGCTAACCGAGGATGATGTAATTACTAACATAGACTTGGGCCAGAACACAGGTCCTGTCTGGTGCCAAACCTGGTGTTGGTATCCACTGTTCCACACTGCCTTACTAGGTGAATGCACGTGTACAAAAGGCAGATAAGAGTTCCCTCCCCAAGTAACATAGAAAAAGCATTGAAGGAGTCTCCCCAATTCTAATACTGGTTCTAAGTGCCAGAATAACTTCATTTTTATTTTAAATTAATTTTAATAATTGAAAATTTAATTTAGTTTTTGTTATTTTCCAAATTTTATACAATAAGCATGTTCACATTTATAGTAAAAATAAATATACTGGAAAAATAACAAAATGTGTTTATATGCATGAACCTAACAGCTGGAGTAATGTAGATTAACACAGTCTGGAAGAATCTTAAATTCCCCATCCACAGATCAGATTCAGTTATCATCTGCAGATCACCTGGTGGGGGCAGGCACCTGTGCAAATGGCATCCTATCAGGTGCCTGTGCAGACAGCCCCCACATAATTGTAAAGAAACAGGTCCGGAGGCGCTCAGAGAGCACAAACTGTAGCCCAGAGCTACTCCCACACGTCCTCAGCTGCCTCCGTTACATCAGGAAAAGCTTCAACTGGGAAGCAAGTTCCCATAGCCTTGGAGGGGCCTGAGACTGGGTCCAACAAACTGTTCCCATAACATGAAGTGGGATCGCATGCCCAGAATTATGTTACGTAATGTTCTGGCAGTTTTCCGGCTTTGTTCCCCTCTAGTACTTAAACAGGTAGGGACTCCCTGCTGGGGGCAATAATGAGAGACATATGCAAGGGGACAGGTGCCAGGATGGGTGCCACGCTCGGGAACAAAGGCCACAACATGAGACATGCAGACAGACACACAGCTTGCAGTGTGCGTGGCTCACCCACCCGAGAATAAAGGCATGTCAGACATCCCAACAGCTCCGTGAATATTTTTCTATCTGCACAAATACCATGAACCTGCCTGGCCTTGAAGGGTGGCAACACATGGGGACCACATGACATGTGGGGGCTAGCAGCTAAAACCACTTCAAACTCCTGCCTCTGCTTATCAGACTCTGAAGGAACAGGGATGCTTTGTCACCCTCCTTCCCAACTAGTTAGTTCTGTGGCCCGGCTCTTCCTCCCTGATTCAGTACAGAAGACACCTGCGGGCGCCTCGGGTGGGGTCGGGCCTACACCAAGACTGACTTCTGAACTGTCCGACCTCAGCAGCTGTCTGCCTGACACCACAGGCCCTGATGGTGCCCTTCTATCTGGGCCAAGCCCCATTACGCTCGAGGACTTACCATCAGCACCGGGTGCTTCCCACTCACTTCTCCTGCTCAGTAGCTTGGGGCTGGGCCATTAGAATCTGGAGGGCTGTGTCCCATTCTTGGAGAGCACCCGGTGGGTTCTATAAGGAGCTCAAGAATAACTAAGTCATAAATGATCTCGACACTGTGCCTGAATGAACTGTGATGGCTACAACACCTCTTTGCTTCTGTGTATTTCTAATCCAGGGCCCTCCTACCCAGCCACGTCCATATCGAGGATAAGAAAAAGGGGTCAGTGACGATAAAATCATATCTGTTGGTTGCTAGCAATTAAATCAAGGCCAAGAAAAGAAGAAATCAAGTGTGTTATGCAAAACAATTGTTTGACAACATGGAGGAACACATTTCTAAGCACAGCCTCTTTTCAAGTGCTCCCCCCACCAATGGCAAATGCTCAGAGGGTCCCCATGGTTCTGTTCCCTCAAAGTTGTGAAGAAGAGAAGTTAAAGGTGGAGTGGCAGTAAGGAGACAGAGTTTGACTCATGACAAAGACAATCTTCTCTACACTAGAACTTTTACTAAACTACTAGAAATGCAGTGAGGAAAAGTGACAGATGCAACAAATACATTCTTGTGAATTGGGTCAAAATCCTGATGTCTATGATTTTTTAGTGTTTTATAACATATTTATACATCTTTACAAGGACTTATCAACTTTGATGTTAGTGGAAACACGCATTTCATTTGCACAAAGTTCTCAAGAGATTTTGGAAAAATAAAAAGAAAGAAACCTGTGTTACATAAAAATGAGATACAGACACATCTGCAATTCACAACGGCTTCTTCCCAAAAAGGCAACACTCAGTGTCTAGAGCCAGAGGGTAAGGGCGCCGGTCTGCGGAGGACAGTGAATTCTCTGCGTGAACTGTGTCAATCAGTTAACACTATCACTATGACAAATCAGATGTCCCTCAAAAGCATTCAAAATATTTTTAAGAAGCAGAGAAAGGTAATTTTCAGAAAAAGTCCAAACAGGTATCATCTTACAGATTTCAGTTTTAGCAGAATACTGAACAGTATGTTTGCTTTTTCTGTGCCATTGGTTTGCATTCTAAATAACACCAAATAATTTAACTACATGTAATATCCAGAATCCTATCATAGAAAGCACATTTAAGTAGAGTAAAATAAAAGTCAAAAAATGGCTTTTAGCATGTTATATTTTCAATTACAAGTCTCCACCTCCCTCCCTTGAATTTGAAGATGCCTGATTCTCCCATGGTCTTTGGCTCCAAGGTGAAGGTGCTGTCTAAAGGCTAATTAATCAGCCTGGTATTTGACTGTGCAATTTGTTGTAAGAGTGAGCTCAAAGAACTTAAAATTACTAGCAAATGTACTAAATGCCATCTGAAGTGGTTTTGTTCAGCACATAGCATGGGCCACAGCATCACAGAGCATGGGCTCACGTCTTGGCTCTGCCCCTCACAGTCACCAGGCCTGGAACAAGTCACCGCTCCTCCGAGCCTCGCATCCTCACACTAAACAGTTTCCAGAAACTCCTGTCCTGCCTATTCCCCTGCGATGTTGGGAAGAGGCTGTGGTTAATCAGAATTTGCACACACAGCACCCCGTTACTCTCACTGGAGGGAGCAGACCCAAACACGTAGCAAATAGTACTCAGCAAGTAACAATACCAAGGGCAACAACGGAAAATGACAGCAACCTACTTCTTCCTCTGCCAAAATTGCTCACTAGTCAGTTGATATTTTAAATTGAGATTTTTTTCACATAAAATGGCATTTGTCAGCAGGAATAATAAATTCTCATTGTTTCTGTCATTAAATCAAATCAGAAGTTGTCAAAAATTGTCTCTTCATCATCTAGAGCCCAAGACTGTCGGCCTCCAGGCTGCACCACGGCCCCTCCTCCGGCCCAAGCAGCACACAGACATGGCAGTGCAGGCTACCCTGCAGCATGAGACACGTTCCACAGCCAACGGCTCCCCTTTCATGTTCAGACTGGTGAACAGTTTTGTCCCATAAATCTAAGGCAGATCCAATGCAATCCCCATCAAAACCTCAGTGGTATCCTTTGCAGAAAGAGAAAAACAATCCTAAAATGCATATGGAATCTCAAGGAACCCTCAACAGCCAAAACAATCTAGAAAAGTGAGACCAAAGTTGGAAGCCTTACACTTCTGGATTTCCAAACATAAACCAGCACAACAGTGATCAAGATGGTGTGGTACGGGCATACATACAGGTGCAGAGACCAATCGAACAGGAGAGAGTCCAGAAAAAGCCTATGTGCACGTGGCCAAATGACTGTCAACAAGAGTGCCCCAAGTTCACCACAAGGAACAGACAGTGTATTCAACAAACGGTCCTGCGAAAACCGGACATCCATATGCAAAAGAGCAAAGCTGAACCCTTGCCCTATACCACATACAAAATTAACTAAAAATGGGTCGAAGGCCTAAACCTAAGACCTAAAATGAAAAAACTCCTGGAAGAAAACACAGAAGGAAAGTTTCAGGTCACTGGTTTTGGCAATGACTCTTGGATATGACACCAGAGGTACAGACAACAAAGAACAAATAGGTAAACCGGACTACACCAAACTTAAAAACTTGTGCACATAAAGAAAGCAACTGACGGAGTGAAAAGGCAACCTTTTCAAATAAATCATAAGCCTATTAAGAGCTTAATATCAGATTATGTAAGAAACTTCTGAAAACCAACAACGTAAAAAAACTGCCCAAATTAAAAACTGGCAAAGGACTGGAAGAGACAACACTCAGAGGAAGGGCGGTCATTGCCACCATACACAGGAAGAGACTGCGGCAGCACTAGCCACAGGAGAAACACAACTCAGCACCCCAGTGCGATGCCATGCCTCAAGATGGCCTCTGTCGGAAGAACACAGAGCAGTGAGTGTTGCTGAGGATGCAGAGGAACTGGAGCTCAGGTGTTCTGTCGGTGGGAATGTCCATTTGTGCAGCCACTATGGAGAAACAGTGCAGAGGTTCCTCAGCAAAACACAAACAGAACTCCCATGTGACCTAGCAATCCCACTTTCAGGTCTTTATCCAAAAGAATTCGAAATAGGCTTTTGAAGAGGTATCTACAGCAACACTCACCACACACGAGGAGAAAGCTACCCAGGTGTTCCTCAGCTGACGAATGAATAAAGAAAACGTGGTGTGCACATAAAATAAAAAATGATGCAGCCTTTAAAAAAAGAAGAAAATCCTGTCACAGGAGGGCATTATGGTAAGTGAAGTAAGCCAGTCACAAAAGGACAAATACTGGATGATCACACTTACTCACATGAGGTACTAATGTCCTTGAGATCACAGAAACAGAGAGTAGATGGTGGCTGCCCAGGGCAGGAGGGAGGCAGGAAGGAGGGGGGAGAATCAGTGTTTAAAGGGTAGAGAGTTGCAATCTGGAAGACAAGAAAGCCCTGGCTATCAGTTGTATCACAATGTGAATATCCTGAACACTACTGACCTGTACACTTAAAAATGATAACGATTAAAATGTTCATGGTATGTTTACCATAATAAAAAAGAAAGACATAGATTAAAACCCTGTTTAAAAAAATCTAAGGCAGTCAATACTGATACTACCAGATAATGCTCTAATACGTCTCCACAGCTAAAGTCACAGAAGCTGCCATTGTAAATGACATAATGACACATGCTAACGTTCAGTGAACATGCATGTCAGGCACTGTGCTGAGACGTTTGCATACCTGTTCTCATGTAATGACCCAACCCTTAATGACCCTCAGAATCAGAATCTCCCTTTTACACAAAACACGGAGGTTTGGGGAGGTCCCACTCTGACAGGCGCTCAGGTGCTCTGGGTCCGGAGAAGAGACCCCCCCACCCCCACCCCACAGACCCAGCCCCTCAGGACTGAACCGCAGTGAACAGCCCAACAGCAGTGCAGAGCTTTAGAGAAGGACTGACCACCGTGCCCTTTGATGGGAAAAGGAGTCAGTTTCCCACTTTGATGTGGGACAGCCTATAATACCCGACCCAGACAGGAGCCCCTCACCCCTCTCCTTCCTTTGACCCTCATTTATCAATAAATGCTCGAAAACCACCCTGGAAGGTGTGTTAGCAGCTAATGCTCCAATCTGACCTGGCGCAGCAGAATTTCAGAAGGCAAGTCTCTGCACAGCCCGGCTCCACCAGCAGCAGACGGTCAGGAGCCCAGTGCCCGCAGAGCTGCACAGGGCCTGGGGCGGTGACAGGTGGCCTCGGGGATGCGGGCAAAGGGGAGCATAAGTGAGGGTGGTGGCCTCGCTGGGGAACCTCAGTTCTTGAGCAGACCCCACGACTCTGTGCCACCAGAAGGCTGGGCCTGAGTGGTTCCCCGGGCCCTTCTGTGTGTGTTTCGGGGGGGGGGGGCGGGCAATCCCACTAGGAGGAGCATGTGGTGCTGGTTCCCCACGCCCTCTACTGCAACTCTAACCCACCTGGGAGGGAGGCAGGGAAGGACCTGGGCTTGCCTGGGCAAGGCCACAGTGAGCACTGGCCTTCGGAGAGGCGGATGCTGACTGCCTTCCAGGGTCCTGCTCCCTCACCGGTCCTGGACGCACTGCAGCAGAGGGAGGCGCAATCCCAGCACAGTCCCCAGAGACGCCATGGGGTGCGCTCCACAGCCTGTGAGCTCTGCAGACATTCCACACAAATATGTCCAGATGCTGAAAGCGTAATGCAGACTTCAGCAACACACATTCTCTGAAAGGCTTTTTCTCTGTTTCCAACTGTAAATCAAGAGGATGAGATTTCTGGGGACAGGAGGGAAAGAAAAGGCTGTACTTGAGGCACAGAGATGTGGCCTGTTATTCAAGTGGGTCTTAGCTATTCCTGTTGCCACATTAAAAGGAAGGACCAGAATGATCACCCAGAATATATCTTTCAATCTTGGTAACCAAAGGTGAAAAGAGGCAAATGTACATCAAAGCATCTAACGAAAAATTGAGGGTTGCTGACAACTGAAAAGTCAAAAAATCAAAGCAACTCCAGTACTCAGACCCATGTGTCGAGGATGGAAACTAAACGCCAGTCTGACATGGAGCCAGTTCTCTCCACTGCACAAGGGTTTGTTCTCCGTGAGCACTTGTTGGTTCTCAAAGGGGCAGACACAACCACAAAGCTGGGTTAAGGCACTTCTAAATATCCTATTGATGCCAACAGGGAGACTCTGCCACAGGTGGCGTTTACATCTGGAAAGCACACACAGAGAAAGAGACATTTTCCTAATTCACAACCACAAACCTGCAAGACAGGATACCATCCCTCACGAATCAGGCAGGTCCTTTACCCACGACAGAGCTTTAATTTCAAGGTGGAAGCATCTCCCAGGTGCAGGCCCGAGAGGCCTTGGAGCTACAACCCTCAGACCCCCGAAACTCAAGACCAGAGACAGGATCCTGGCAATATGACCCTGGCAGTGAAACCCTTTCACCAGGCCCCTGACAGTTTCCAAGTGCAAGAACCTCAGGCGAGCTGAAGGCTGCCACCAAGATGCCCGGAGCTGCCTTCTGACTGTGGGGCATGAAGAACAGAGGCAGCGGCTGGAGGCTCTGCTCCCAGGGCTCCCAGTAGCCTCGGAGCCATGTGTTGTCTACACAAGTCTGGCTGCCCTACAGAGACATCCCCACAATGGCTGGGAACTTCTGCTCACTTTACCCAGAGCACCCACAGCCATGGCCATCTCTGGCCCTCCCACCCTGATGGTAGATGCTGACAGAAGGGGTCTCATCTTCCATGGAGTTGCACCCCCGCTATGCATGGTAGGGCCACAGAGGTTTGCTGCTTGTCACTGTGCTGCCACTGCCAGCAGGAGGACAGAGAGAGGGTGACACCTCTCTCAAACCTGAGGGGCAGCCCCGAACTGCAGGAGCTGTGTGAGGGCTCTGCAGGAGTGAGCGGCTGGGACTGTGCGGGTGTTGCCACCACGTCCCACACACCAGGTGCTGCGGGAACAGGCAGTGACGCCTGGAAGGCCATGATCAGCAGGCCAGCAGGCCAGGGACAGGCCTCTTCTGTGTGGCAGGCATGTCACTGGCCAGCAAGCCCCCAGGTGTGTAAGAGTGCTGATCTCATTCACGACCTCATCACCCTCTGACATCCACCTGCTGACACTGTCACAGTGGGGTCAGGGGTCAATGCAAAAATATACAGGGTTTGAGGAGGACACAGACAGCCCACCACAGAGCAGAAAACCTGACTAAAGTAAATTTGGAAAAGCATGTCGAAACCTAACAACGTTCTGCTAACCGCACCTAGAGTGTAACGGGCTGCTTGGGACTGTTTGCACAGACCTCTTCTGATGCGCTTCACTGCAGAAAGTTCTCTCCACTTCTGATTAAAAGACACAAAAACTTGAAAAACTACAAGGAAACTTACCATATTGGAAAAACAGAAGCATTATCATATGGTAAACATGAATAACGTACAAAAACAAGGCTGGACACCCCACACCGTTGCAGACCACCATGGCACCCCAAACGGCACTTCATTAATAGCTGAACTGTTATCTAATTTTTAAATAAAAGCAGACTGTGTGTTATTTTTACCAAAGTCTATATACTCTGCTAAGAACTTACAAGTCATATAGCAATGCCTATTATTTAACAGAAAATAAATTATGTAAGCCTCTGAAAAAAGAATACATTCTTGATTCAATTAATGGTTCCTGGAAGGAAGATCTTTTAGATTAAACTGTATTCCTTAATCTGAGAAAATTTGCATCATCTGGAGTGGATGAGGCTGGGTCAGCATCCTGCCCTCTCAGCTGGGAATCAGGGCAGCAGCCACACAGTGCCCCCAGGCTGCTGAGATGACTCCCTCCCTCCACGGTCGCTCTCTCACCTCCCTTTGTGCCCAACGTCCCCCTCACAGCTGACTCTGGGAACAGAGGCTTCTCAGAGAAAGGGGGGGGCGGGGTGCAGAGGCCCTGATGCTCTGCCACCCGAATCCCAGCACATCCTTTCAAAGATTACCCATCAACACAAGGACAAGAACTCCCAGAGGGCACAGCAACAGAGACAGAGACAGCCTGCTCATTTTTCTCAAATGATGAGGAAAGCATTGTGTCATAACTCCAGGTCAATGTAATTTCAAGACCCTACAGTGCCTGCAACCTCTAAGTATCTGGGTCTCTGATTGCTGGTCATTGACTCGCCCAGAAACTGATAAGCAACCTGAAGCTCTGCCCTCAGTTGTCAGATAAACTCAAACAGAGCGTGGAGAACCTGACTCTCACCAGCTGCCCGCAGAAAAGCTGCTCCCGTCCCTTCCCACCTGTCCCTGGTCACTGGCATTTTAGCAAGTAAGTCTCTAAATGGAGCACGGGATGAGATGTGCTCTCAAGCCAAGGTTCAGAAAGGGCACTGAGAAGTCACCAAGTCTACCCCATGTCTCCACCAGTCTAAATCCAAACGGTAGCATTTTCCTTTCTCTCTAAGGTAAGAGTCCTCACAACTGATTTCTATGTACAGTCTTTATCTTTACTACCTGGAAATTCTCTCCTCCTCCTGACCTGAATATGTCACAGTAACATCTGAAGGCACCTTCCTTCACTGTCATTCAGTGGCACCCACCCCCATCTTTCCTAAAACTGCAGCAGCAAGGTCGTGCTGGCCTCCCAACCAGAGCACCCAGAGGAGGCAGGTCAGCACAGCACACCTCTGGTCCTGCCATTCCTGCACAGAGCATGTGCCTTCTCTCCGCCCCTTTCCTGCTTCTGGTCCTCTTCCTCAAACCCGTCCTTCCCAGGTCCTTCTCAGTCTCCTCTTCCCCCTCCACCAAACTCTGTGCTGGGCTCACTCTCAGAGTCCACTAACAAACACACATATGGATGCAAAATCAGTTCGTGTGCAGAGGGTTAAGAAGCTGCGGTGACACCATTTTGAAAAACAGGATTACTGTTGACATAGTTGTGGTCAAGTCCATAATTCCTGAAACCGCTGATGTGCTACTCAGTGACTGGCCCAGGAGGACCACAGCAGGACCTTGCTGGCAAAGAACAGCCACTGCAGTCCCCAGAGCAGGTGGGTGGACGGTAGCCTGGATGCCCTGCTAAAGCCTTTACTCTTGCTCTCTACCAGATAGAGGGGATGTCCTGAACGGTAACAATGAGTTAGTTCACTGTGAACTCCACCACATCAGACCCCTTCTGAGCATCCCACAGTGGAGTCACACTGGACTTAGAATAAAACCCACGTCCCTCTGGCTGGTCTGCAAGGCCCACATGTTTAGTCCCTTTCAAAACTTCCTGGATCCACCCTGGCCGGTGTGGCTCAGCCGGTTGGAGTGTTGTCTGTAATCGAAAGGTTGCAGGTTCAATTCCCAGCTGGGGCACATGCCTGGGTTGCAGGTTTGAGCCCTGGTCCAGGTGTGTGTGATCCCCTACTGGGGAGCATACAGGCAACAACCAATCGATACTTCTCTCTTGCATCAGTGTTTCTCTCTCTCCCTTCCTCTCTCTCTCCCTTCTCTCTCTAAAAGCAATGAAAAAATGTTCTCATCTGAGGATAAAATTTTTTTTTATTTAGATCTTTCTGGATCCAACCTCTAGATTTTTTGAAACTGCATATGCTCACACAACAGAAGAGTACGCATCAGATCACTGAAGAATGCACACGGAAGAGAAAATGAGAAAAGGCAGTTTCCAGGGGAGGAGGGGAGCCCAGGAGAAGGTCAGGGAGAAGCCCAGAGCTCTGTTTCTCACAATCAAGACATGTAACCTATGAGAACGTGGGTTCTTTTGTTTGTACCAAATGTTTCCTGATTTAAGGAGAGATGTGAGACCCAGTGGGCTGTTGCACAGTGCACTGCCTGAGGCGGACAGCCATCCACCCACCTGCTCCTGCTCTGGGGACCACAGTGGCTGCTCTTTGCTGGCAAGATCCTGATCTTGTCCTCCTGCACCGGCCACTGCAGTGTAAGTCAGCTGTTACAGGAATTACAGACTTGAATGCAACTATGTCACCACGAATCCTTCTCCATTCCAAAAGGATATCATCCTATTCCTTACCCCTCCAACACACAGACCCTCCTTTGCATTCATCAGCACCTTTATCAGACTTGCAATTCCCTCCAGCAGCCACTGTGTGGCGCTTGTGTCCCGAGGACACTGAGGACACTGCGGCTGGTGGGTTTGATACTGATAGTGGCAGCTGGCTACCAAAGGAGAGGGGGATGGACCAAAGGGGCCACCTGGGGAGACAGAGCTAGGCCATAGGAATGGAACCTGGGAGTACTTCTGCAGCGAGCCACACCCCTGGGGAAACTGAGGGTGGGGCGTGCAGCCAGACAATACCTTCCTATGAACTGCACAGGGCCTCCCAGTGAGGACACCGAATTTCACAGCACCCCCATGGGACTGTGATGCCTGCTGAACTGAGCTCTGCCTTGCAGAACTCCAACACCAGACCTGAGGTCCTGATCGTGGCTGCAGATGCCCCACCATTCCCTCCAAGGCTACCCTTGGGTGCTGCCTGAGAGGCCAGGCAAGGTTTCCAGGGTCCCTGTACTTAGGCTTTTGGTTCAGTCATTCTCTGCCTGTGGTCCCCAGAGTTTGGGCAATTCACTTCATATAGGGACTAGGACATGGGAGTCCCCTCCCCCCAGGCAAGATGGAGGCAGGGGGAGGTTCTTACACTGCACACACACAAGACTAGGAAGGTAACTGGATAGAAGGAAAAGGCCCTCCCACCCCCTTCCAGTACCAGATGGGGGAGGGGAGTGCAGACTAGGGTAGGCAGGCATATGCACAATGTAAGTTAAAATCGCACAGGGGGAGGTACTGGACCAAAAAGGCCTGCCAGTCTAGCCTGGGGAAAGAAGGGATTGGTTGGGAGGTGGATCCCACCAAAGTACCTGAAAGCTTAGGAAGTTACTTGGTCATTCTGAGAAAGCACCTAGCCCATCCCATACCCCAAACTAATAAACCCAGAAGAACAAAGAAATTACTCTCTTGCTTGCAGTTCAGGACCTACATTGGGATGGTGTACTGGCCAGTCCTCTCCATGGCCTCCAGGAGGGAGTCTCTCACTCTTGCCAACTTGGTGGAGCATTCACCAGTGCATTTGCATGCTGTCTGGCTGGGTTCATGGGACCTTGTGGCCATAGACACCACAGGGCCAATGGCGGTGCAGGTTCCACACACAGCCTCCAGGAGGGAGCCAGAAGCCAGACAGCAGCTGGGAACAAGCTAAGCCACCTGGATGACTACTTACCAGCCGCATCAAGCTCCAAAGTATAGTAATTTAAAATGGAGCAGAAATTCTGGGCACCCACAGCCTTTAGTTTTGGTTTTGCTGAGAACACCTGGGTTTTACAGAGATGAGCTTTGTAAAGGGGCGTTCCCCATTCTCCCAGATCATTCAGTCAAATAAAAACCTCTTTCCTTTCTCACCAGTCTCTGCCTCTAGAGTATGCCTTTTGCTGGCAGTGGGCAGCAGAACCGCATTTTTGTTTGCTAACAAACTGGTGGGGTTTGTAAGCTTCATTCCACTGAGTTTCCAGTTGAGGAGGACCACAGCCAGCCATGTGAACACGTCCTGCTGTCTCCAGTCCACCACAGCACCCCAACCGAATCATCTGACATGCCCCAGGCAGTTCCCCTGTCTGCTGTCTGCCTCTCAAGGGAGGCCAGGATGTCCCAGAGCTCTGGGGTTCCCAGCCAGAGTTCAAATCCTGGCTCCACAGCTTGCCAACAAGTCTGACCTTGAGTAAAGGACTTAAGTGAAAACAACCACTGGAGCCTCTGGGGGCTGTTCTGAGGCTGAGACAGGATAATGCCTGAGGGAACCCAGAGCAGGGAGGGGCTGCGGCTGCCCAGTGAGGGGCAGTAAGAGTGGCTGTCGTCATCCTTGTGATTATCTGAGCTGACCAGAAAGACAAAGCAAACAAAGAGGAGATGCTCTGGCAGATCAAAGGTCAAGAAAGTTTCATGTTAGAGCTGACGGGCCCAGAGGGACTGCACCCCAGAACAATCAAGAGGGAAGCCAAGGTCCAAAGAAACGGACGTGAGCTGGAGGCCACGCCAAGCAGCCGCCCCGCACCACTGAAAGGGGAGGACAAACAGTCAAAGGCTAGACCACGAATCCTCCGCTATCACTGGTCCCATGTGTTGTGCTTGCCCCCTTCTCCACTCCCCCAGCCCCACAAGAGCCTCTCTGCTCAGACCTGAGGACTTAGAAGTAGCCTCCACCCGTCAGGCCATGGTCCCAGGCTCTCTCTCTCAGCCAGCCTTCCCCACTAGATCCTGAAGTTCCCTTACGTGTGACTCTGGGCCCTCATGGAAGACCAGGGTACAGTTCAGTGGAATGGGTTCCCCATCAACAACATGCCCAGCAGTCAAAGCCTACAGTTCAGTGTCACAGACCTGAGATGTGGTCAGAAAGCCAGTGCTTTCTTGCTCTGTCACCAGGTGCACAAAGGGCATGCTGCCCCTCTTCAGCCTTTGCTTCCTCTCGGTCACTGACACAGAATTTGGTCACAGTGTAGAGTTCAGCAAGGACCCTGGGAACCTCAAGCCTCAGACTGCTGTTCCCCACGGCATCTAGGCCCAGAGCCCAGCCAGCGGCATATTGCTGAGTTGGAGGCATTCCGGTTCTGGGTACAGACCCAGGATGGAGCCCTAACGAGACACCTGTGTGCCATGGGACTTTCCCTGAGTGACCCTGCCCCTCCCAGCCAGTGTTTTCAGCTACAGGACAAAAGGAGCCACCCACTGCAGAGATGCCAATAAAGGGTTTGATAGAGTAGTTGGGATTCACCGTTTCCCATAAATGTTGACCCTTCCCCCATTTCCTTCTCCTGCCAATTCTGGGGGGCTGCTCAAGGGCTGCTGAGGGCCCTGCTGGTCTCCTGAATTTACAAAACTTCTGGGAGGTCACAGAATCTAATACCAGCTTCTAAATTGTGTTCTAAATCTTTAAGCTTGTCTATAAAAAAAATAATGAGAAGGACTGAGTTAAACCAATGTGATAACCTAACCAGGAGACAGTAGTTTCACCTCTTTGTCCCACAAACTCTCTAAGTCCGTCTATTTGAAATATTTCTGAAGGTTAGTGAAGGTGACCAGAAGTCCTCGTACCACTTCTGTCCCTCTGTGACCTGTCATCTGGCAGGCACTCTTGAAATATAGGAACAAGGACTGCCCTAAAAGACACCAAACTTAGTACAATGGTTGTTATAATTCAGGCACAACAGGGACAGACCAGTTTAACAGAACAGAGAGCTCAGAAACATATCACAAAGGTGGCAGTGGGCAAAGATGTCCTATTCAACAAAAAGTGCTAGGAAATAGTTCATACATACCTTGAAAAATAATCCTCTGTGTTTACCCACACAATACACTACACATTGGTAAAAACTGATGGTTATTAAGAAGAACCTAAAGGTTGAAAAGTAAAACTTTGATATTTTTTGAAAACGGTATTTTTAAATCTCTGTGATCTTGGAAGAAAGGAAACCAAACACTGAAAAGACCTAACTACAAAGAAAAACAGTAGACAAATTCACCTACTGTAAGAACTGAGACTGCCTGCTCACCACAGAAATCCAGAGAAAGTGGAAAAGACAAGCCACCAATCAGAGGAAGATGGGTATTCGTGACATGTGGCACTGACAAAGAATTTGCACCTTGAATACACAAAGAAAATAAGAAAGATGCCAACTGAGAAATGAATGAGAAGTATTTTCAGAAGAAGAAAAAAAAAATGACAATAACTGTGAAAAGACACTCGAGCACACTGGGAGTCAGAGAAAAGCTAGTTAAAACCACAGTGAGATTCTGTTACATCCCGCGAACTGGCGAAAGTTAGCGTGTGACGATATCTAGTGAGGTGAAGAGCTAGCTGAACAGGCGAGAGAACGCATTGGGAATCTGCAAGGGACTGCCTGGCACTATCTTCTATGGAATGTACGTCTGCTACTCTGGAAAACATTTTTCTATATATGAACATTTTACACACATTTCTTCTAAAACTCTGGAAAACAATTTGGCATTATCTTGTACGTAAGAGCATGCCATACCCTCCAACCTGGCAATACCCCTTCTAGATATGAAACTCTCCCATGTGGATGTCAGAAGACATATGCAAGATTGTTCATAGTCGCTACTGGTTTTAAAAGAAACAATCAATGACCATCCACAATAGTTTGTATAAACAAATCAGAGCTGACCCTTGAAGAACACAGGTTTGATGGCATCTGTCCACTTGCATGCAGATTTTTTTTCAATAAATACTGTAAATGTATTTTCTCTGCCTTATGATTTTCTTAGTAAAATTTTCTCTTATCTGGATTACTTTATTATAAGAAAGCAGTATGTAACATCTCACATACACAACTGACTGTGTTATCAGTAAGGCTTGTGGTCAACAGTAAACTATTACAAGTTTGGGAGCTGTCGAAGTTATATGTGGATTTTTGACTGTGTGGGGGTTGGTACCAATAACCCTGTGTCAATCAAAGATTAGTTGTACTAATATATATATTTACAAAATGGAATGCTTTTGACTCATTAAAATACATGATCTATAGCTACCAGCATCAGAGTGGATCAATCAGAAACATAATTTTAAGTGAAAATAGTAAGTGGCAACAGAATACATATATAGCATTAAAATCATTTTTAAAATTCACAACCAACCAAGTAATATACTCATATGTAATTTTTTAAAACAACATGAAAGCAAGATGATCAGGAAAAATTTCTGGATAGGGATTCCTGATTGGGCAGCAGGAGTTCCAGTCAGGACGGTGCTCACAGGGGAGTGCTCACGGAGGTGGTGATGCCCTGAAATGGTGATGGGTGTGCAACATTTTTAACTGACTGCTAACATTTATAATTTACATATCAGAACATTTTTAAATACCTAATGTTGAATAATTTTGAAAAGAGTTTTAAGATCCAATTTGCTATGTCACATCATGTCCCAAAATCACAGAGCAATCCCAATGCAGAGACCTGGGCAAGGTCAACCCCAGTAAGACAGCAGAGAAACGATCCAGGGCCCCAAAGCAGGCGGTGGCTCATGCTTTCTGAAGGGGACAAGGAGATGCCCTTTGGAAGAACAGCATAACCGTTACTAAAGACTATCTTTTCATTTACAAAGGATCCAGTTATTCTACCTGTGAAAGCACAGGCAGTCTCAGGATACATCAAGATATTAATCCCTCCGTCATAATTAAACATCTGACACACATATCTGTTCCCATTATGAACCTGTTTCTGATTCACAATTTGCTTAAAATACTGTGTGTTCTTGAGCCTTCTGCTACGGTTCCACACAAACTTAACACTTCCACCAGACACACAGCAGTAAGATGCAAATGAAGGATCCGCCACCAAGCATGCTAAATAAAGTGTCACTACTTTCCATGGGACCCCAGGCAGAAAGTTGACACCTGCATTGTTCAAGATTTTTACCTTTTTAAAAAACTCACAGTTCTCAAAGCACAGAAGGACTGACAGTTTGAGCACAAATTCAGGAAAACCAAAAGAAATAATGAAGTTCATGTGTTACTGTAAGAAAACCTGTGATACTGAAGTCTAATGTTTTGTTTCTTTTTAAGCAGCAAGACTTCCAAGTCTCAAATCAAAGGGTTTACTTATTTGAATATTCGGTACAACTAAGTAGCAGAACCCAATAGTCATCTTTTGGTCAATTCCTATGATTTTCATAGGAAGACAACCATAAATGTTTATACAATAATATGTTTTAATTTAGTAACTGCAGTCAATTATAATTAGACAAAATTATATGAGAAAATTTTACAATGTGAATGTAAGTGAAATAATGTTTGCCATTTGTCCAAGTTAAAAGAAATTATTATAATTTTAAAATAATTTTCCAACCTGTCCCATCTATAACGTGCCTAACACTGACCATGTAAATGTTACAGAGAACACAAGTAGAACTACTATGGACCTTCCAAGTCCCAGGTGCGGACAGAGGGGAGAGGCCCTCTTACAGTACCTTCTGTCTGTGAGTGAAGATTCCTTCTGGGTGAACCTGGAACCAACAGAGGCTATCCTGGCTGGGACCCTGTTATTAGCAGGGCCCTCTACTTGGACTCAGAGATATTTTTAGCTTCAAAGTCATTCGAAATTACAGTTGTCCCTGGGTCTCCACCAAGGACTGGTTCCAGGAACCCCTTTGGAACCCATAATCTCTTAGCTGGCCTCTCTATGCATAACTCAGAACCCGCAGATACGGAAGGCTAGTTGTATATGTAAGATACGCCACAGGCATTAAGAATGTTTTATACTCCAGAAGATTTCACATCAGGAATTCAATCATCTCCACGAAAAGCACTACAGCACAACCGATTTTCAAACCTACTGCAGTTGTACAATGCACAGGCACACACAGGTACATGAGGGTGTAGGTACACAGAAAAAATCATCCATGGGTTACGGGCATCACTAGATGTTCTAAAGGCCAAAATATATAATCCTGAAGCACTTCCAAAAGACCGGCACCTGTAATAGCAGGTTCCAGAGACACCATTTTTGCTATTTTAAGACCTACCATAAGAAGAAATTATTTCTCAAATATAAAGAACTCAAACACAACAGCATATAATTAAGGTATTCTAGGGGGAAACTATTTAGGCTAAATGTGATGTATATATAGATTATATGATACATATCTATAAAATGCAATGAAAATGAGAAATAATGTTTTTAAAATAAGCAAAATATGAGCCTTCAAATTATTAGTATAAAATTTACATATTCAATTGCTATGCATAAGCAGTATTCATTTGGAAGTCATATATTATTAACAAGACTAAGGCTTTGAAACCATAAAGGCTGACTCATGATAATATCCTTAAAATCTGGAGAAAAATATTTCTTAAGCCATATTGGGAACAGAAAACCTTAATAACCTAGTGTTGTTTAACCTTCCTTGATCAACTTCACCTTCAGAAGTCAGTGACTTGGCTTGTCAGTGTGGAACCGATCTCCTGGATCACCTCTCCCTCACTAGGAACTGAAACACGTGGTAAATTCTGCCTCATCCTGACCCTGTGTCCCTGGTGAGTTCTTTCCCACAGAAGGGTCCCCAAGGACCACAGTGTGAAATTATAACAGAGTGCAGACAGCGGGTCCCCTTGAAGAGGGGTTTATAATGGGTCCAGAATTCAAGGTGTCCAGGAAATATTAAAAAATAAAGGATGTCTTCACGCCACAAATCTGAACTGGGGGATGGGACACATGAACAGGGGCCATTGAGAGTTGTTCTGCATAGCAACAGTTTTGCAACTAACCTCAGACATGGTCATTTAACATACCTTTAACTTGTCATTGGATTCATGGATATTTTAAATAGCTGTGGCCATAATTTGAGCCAGGGAGATGGGAGTGTCTTCAATCCATGAAGTAACTGGGAGGCAACTCCCCCTAGTTATAGCACCTGAGTGAGAGCTTGGAGATGCCATGCCTGCCCAGACTTACTATGGCAGCCCAGAAAAGCTGGAAAAACATGGAATGCTGACAGCTGTAACTGATTGTGGGAGGAGTTGGAAATGGGGTTGCAGAGGAAGACTGGCACTGGGATTTAAACCCAGGCATGGAAACAATGTGAAGAAGCCACCACGGGGCTTTGGCAAGAAGAGAGGGAACCACATGGCTCTGGCAAGAAAAGGGAGAACCACACGGATTTGGGGCTCCCTTTGCCACACAGCTTAGAAAGCTGGAAAGCAAGATGTAGAAGCCATGCAGAGCTCTCTCTTAGCAGTTTGGAAGAATGCTAAGGAGAGACATGGGAAGGAAAAGGGTGAAAGGACTCTTGCTGGTGGGCCATGAGAAGGTGCCACGTGGGTTTGGATTAAGAACTGGAGATCCCAGCGACACATGTGACAGTGCTGGGAACCGTGGGAGGCCTGCCTGCTGAGCACAGATTACTGGGAAGAACTGGGGGCTACCTGAACCACAGACTTCTATTTATTTTCCTGACCTATGGTACCCTGGACAGGGCAGAGTGGGGAAGGAAGAACTGTGTGTGTTTGTGCGTTTTTTAAGGAACCTTGGGATTTTAATGAAGACATTAAATCATTACACTTAAGTCTGTATAACTTTTGAATAAATAATTCCTTTCCTTTTCACCAATCTCTGACATGGAGAGCTATAATTCCCTGGTGGCAGGCAAGGCAAACCTAGTAGAGGGGAACCCCGGGAGAAGGGGGGTCCATTTGGTAACAGTATTTTGTCACTTCACCCAGGTTCGTTTGGTAACAAAATTGTTCCTAAATTTTGAGCATGACTTAACTGACCCCCCACATTCTGCTGACAGCTATTTGAAAAAGCAGTAGGTGTATCAGAAACGGCACAAGACTGGTAAATTTCAGATTAGGGCTAAGAAAATAATAAAGAACTATCAGCCATAAGAAAAGATGAAATCCTGCCATTTGCAATAACAAGGATGGGCCCTGAGAATATCAAACTAAGTTAAATAAGTTGGACAGAAAAAGTCAAGAACCATGTGATGTCACTCATATGTGAAACACAAACCTGAAAGCAACAAATGAACAAAGAAGACAAACAAACAAAAGCTCATAGACACTGACAACAGTCAGGCGGTTAGCAGGGGTGAGAGGGGTTAGAGAGTGGTAAAGGGTGAAGAGAGGACAAATGATGATGGAAGGAGACTTGACTTTGGGTGGTGAGCACATAATGCAATATACAGATGATGTATCTATTACAGAATTGCACACTTGAAACTTAAATAATTGTATTAACCAATGAACAATAAATTTAATAAAAATTAAAAAAAGAATTAAATAGATAATTGCAACTCCCTGTACTGAGTACTCTCCCAGGTGGGAAGGGGACCTCGAATGGGACAGTGGGGTCAGGGAAGGCTGAGGCTGGTGGTAGGGAGCAGCGGGCAGGGCACTGGGGGAGGAAGGTGCATGAGTGCAAAAGGTCAACATCGAGACAGAATAGGTGCATTTGAAATCCAAGTCCAGTTGGAATGATGCCTTGTTCAGGAGGAAGGGTCTCCAGATGATGCTTAGAGCCAGACAAGAAACCGGATCACAAAAGATGTTACACATCAGAAGGATGATTAGAAGAACATATGGGTTGTTTAGAATTATTTAATATCACCACTAATCTGAGCACAGATTAAAACACAAAATGCCTGAGGAAACACTGAGCCACACTGATTTATTATGAATGTGCCACTGTAACCTCATTAAAGAACTAGGTTTAAATGTTAAACTAATTGAAGAAAAATGAATACCATGATCAAGTACCCTTGGAACTATCTCTTTTATATTAAATAAAATGAACTATGCTAGTCTTTTATCATGAAGGTCAAACCCTCTTTAATGCCCACAGCGCCATCAGGATCAAGCGTGAAAACTGCGGGTGCGCAGGCCCCACACTGCAGGGACAAGCCCCTGCGGTGTCCAATATCCATGGGGAGAGCTGAAGACGCCAAGAAAGAGACCAGTCGCTGCAGACCCCACTGCTGTCTCCTGCAGCCCTTCTGAGCTCCTGGTTGGCCATTTCCTCAAGGATGTTACCCCAACACTTTACTGGCTGTAATTCCTGGGAGCTGGCTCTCTCCTTACACCCACCGCCACCCAGGGAGATATGTCCTGCTCTATTATCGTCCTTCTTTTACAAATGAGAAAATTAAGCTTGGAGAGATTAAGTCATTTACCCCAGGCACACAACTAATTAGCAAGAGAACCAGGCCCCAAACCAACCACCTTGGTGCTAAACCCTAGCTAGCAAGCAGTACTCCCCCACCCTATCCCCCCCAACACACACACACAGCTGCGTGGCACTTCCCTTCCCATCACGACTGCATCTCAGCCCGTCTTGATGCACAGCGCCACTCAGTGAGAGTCCTGAGCTGTGTCCACAACCTCTGTAACAAGACACCCAGCTTCAATTCATCTTTCAGAACCTCCTTTTCTCATCTGAGAGTCAGGTCAACAGTACTCAGAAGTAATCATAACAACCCTAACAGAGTTTCCATGAGAATCAAATGGGCCACGTGATCACCCCCATGTGCAACAACCAGCAGGCTTCTGGCATCTGGGCACCCCAAGCACTTGCCTGCTGTGAAGAGCTTTCCCTAGATGTAAGTCCACCCACCGCTGTGCATGCCACCTGACACAGTGCCAGCGGGGCTGGAAGGCCAGTTCTGGGCTTCAGAACCTCCTCAGGGCCCCAGTGTCACATTCAGACCTAGACGACACAGGCAGTGCCTCCTGCTCCAACATTCTGCCCACAGAAAGACTCAAAGAAAGTAAATCACCAAAAGTGGCTTATCTGGAAGCTCCAGAGCAAAAGAAAATCTGGAAAATTTCTGAAAATATTTTCTTGTGTTCTGCATCTCTTTTCACCCCTCCTAATAAATATATTCTCTTTTGTCACTGGCTTTATGAGAATGTTCTACTCGTTGGAACCCTGGCTTTCCTCTTTAAAAAACAACAACAAAAAACACCAGGTATTTATGATGAAAGATACCAGCTTTTAAATGATCATCTCTGGTTTGCTCTGCAGACTGGCCTGTGAGCTGGGCAACATTAACTTTCTAGACCTTAGCTCTGACCTCTGCAGTACTGCCACTCACAGATGGTACGCACTGCACACTGTTTCCTTCATGGAAATCAAGTGAGTGGTGGGAAGCTGGCTGCATGGCCCACGTCTGGGGAGCCTAATGAGGTCCGCCTCCCACAGCAAGCAAAAGACAGAGTCTAGTGAAAGAGCCGACTGATTAAATTCTTTCACAAGCAAACATTAAGAACATAGTTAAAGAGAAATAAGATCTCCCCAAGCAGAAACAACTGACCACTGATCTAATTATGCTCCAATAGTAGTGGCACAGAATGGAGACCATTTCAGCTGAGACCACTCTGTTGACCCTGCTACCTGTTCTCCAAGGTCTGCTTAAGGCTCAGCCCAGCCGACCTGCTGCACAGCAAACTCTGACGTGACTGCAGACAGAGCCCAGGTCCAGGAAATGCTGCACGGATTCACCTCCTGGGAGCAAAGCAGAGAAACCCAGAGAGGTGGAAGCAGCGCTGTTCCAGCTAAGAGACCACTGACGTCTGCACAGAGCCCTGTGTCCTCCACCCCTGCAGCAACAAGGAAAGTACAGAGGACCCCACCACAGCCCATGTCTAATCTGCTGAACAGCACAGAGAAGCTCTGATGAAAGCAGGTTTTGAACAATAAATTCCAGAAGAGTCTCAGAGATTTGTGCTTGTCCCTCAATAATATTTGATAATATTTTCATAGTGCAAGTGGGTAATAGCCAAAATACCAAAGGGTGGTTGGCTACCTAGCACCCTGAGCTGAAAAGGTGTTTGCATGTCAAAGGGAAATGAGTATAAGGAGGTGAGAAATAAGGAAATTAGGCTAAAAAAGTGAGTACAGAAAAGCGAACAGGGAGGTGAGACGAAGTAAGTCCTCAGGCCCAGCCTGGTGTTCACATCGGCCCTGTCCCATCTCTCCAGGTGCGTCCACAGGACTGGCTCAGTGCGCTGGGAAGGAGTGGCCGGGCGGGTTAACAGTGAGCAAGTCCTCCACCTCTGTAACGTTCTCTGTCCACTTCAGGCCAGAGTCCATGTGGTAATTGCCATTTTAAAGCAGAATATTCTCAGAGAAGTGCACTCATTCGGCCTCACTCTCTTTACCATACCCAGTGTCCCTTCCAGAACCTCCACGGAATCCTAGAATGCCTTGGGACGCAGACTGAAATCACTGATGCCACACATACACTTCCTCTTCTTCCTCCTCTTTCTCCTCCTCCTCCTCCTCCACCCACTCCTGCATCTCCACCTACACACACGTATGCACATCTATTCTATTTTCCAGAGCCCCCTTTAAGTGCAGGGAGCTTGTAGCAGATATATCTTCATCCAATTCCACTGCTCTCAACACCTGACCATGGGCCATCAGTACCTTCTCAATGCTTTTTTGAAAGCTTTTCTACATCCACAGGATAATAACCTCTTTTGTTTCCTAATTTCCTTCTTTGGTCCTTACAAAGTACTCTAAGGAATATTTATTGTAAAGATTTAAAAACACACAGGCTTATTATGAGAGTTGAATGAAATGAAATATATAATTCGATAAACCACAGGTTGTTTCTATTGAGTCACAGCTCATAATCAGTCCCCTGGTCTCCTCAGCCATTGGCGCCCCAAGACCACCTGGCTAAAACTGTGAGAGTGAATGCTCTTGGTGCTATAAGAGTTCAAGTCCTCATTTGAACACCCCCTGCTTGACCTCGACCTCATGCTGGACACAGTCCTGCCTCACGCACCCAACCTGCCATGCTCTCCTCTGCCTGGGAACGCACCCTTGCTACCTCTGTGCTTGAAGGCTCTTCCCGGATCTGTCCGGAGCTGGCTGGCTCCTCTTTGCCACCTGTGACTCAGCCCCAGTGGCACAGCCATAAAAAAGGACAATCGGACCAACCTGCCCAGAGTGCCCTCCCTCTCACCCCCAATGCACCTTGATCTCATTCCCATTACTGCGTTGTTTTTCTTCCTCAAAACAATACCGCTGTCTGCAATTCCCTTGTTACTTACATTTATTGTCAGAATCCCTCCATCTTCCAAGGGAAGCTTCAGGACAGAGGGCACTGGTCTGTTTTGTTCACCACCAAACCCCCAGCACCTTGAGTAATGACTTCACACAATCAACACTCAACAAACAAACAAAAGGACAAAAAGATGTACAAACTGTAGCTAAAGCAATACTCAACAGCGAATTTTGGAGGGCTTTTTTAGATACGAAGTTTTATGCTCAGGCTAACATTTCACAAATGGTGAGGCTGTAAGTGGAACAAGTTCTCAGACCCGTTGCTCCCCAGCACGTCACTCCAACACGTGAGTCACCCCAACACCACCAACCTAAGACCCAGTGGCACAATGACTTCTAGGGCACCAGCAGATCCACTCTATCATTTTTTTGCTTCAAATATTTCAACTATGCTACACGTTTAGAAATATGAAAGTAAAATCCCAGTCATATTCATTTTTAAAACCCAGCAAGAAATTATAAGTGTATTTCATCTGGTAAAAAGCAATCACACACAGCAGCCCATCCATGCCATAAGCCAAGACAAAAGCGAAATGATCTCTTGCTGTTTGGAGGAAAATAAATTAGAATCTGATTAGATGACATTTAGACAGTGACGAATACATGTTCACACTAACTGCGATTTAATAATGATTTAATATTTTATGCAATCACGAACATCCCATTCTATCACTACCAAAAGAAAAAAGAAACTACCGTGGCAAATCAAAGACACTCAATGTTTCACATTTTTATTGTGGAACACCCAAAAATGAAAAAAACAATCACCGACTAAAATATCTCAAATGAAACATTTAATCAACTATTCTTTTTGGTTGACTACAAAGAATAAAACAAAAAGAAGAATCACCAAGTTGTTTCCAATGTCAGGGACCACACAGGAGGAAAGGGTTGGAGCAACCTAAACCAACACCTCGGCTGCTGCCGCAGGCCAAGCGGTGGACATCAGGCTCCGCCCCCAGTCCCTGCCGCCAGATGGCAGTCACCTCAGCTGCTCTCCACACTGGCACACACATTAGATCAAACAGATCAATGAAATCTTAAAATTTTCAATCACCCCACCCTTAAACCTTCCCTAGAACTATAATTCAAGATTCACAAAGTGCACATTTTTTCACCTCCATCCTTACGAGGCACCGGCAAGCCCCCCCACAGGACAGCCATGAAAGGTGACGCCGAGGAGCAGAAGGCTTGGAAACCTGCCACGGGGCAGTAAGCCACTTAAGGAAGATCAGACTCTATCTCAGCAGGGGTGGGACAGGACAGATACCACCAGCCACAGCTCATAACCCCCAGATAACGGCCCAAAGGGAAAAGACTGTGTCCAAAACGCTGTTATGAAGTTCCTCAGCTGGTCTCTCCGCAAATGGAGGATCAAACCTGTTTCTCAAAGCTCTTCCCCTAACATAACACGGACCAGTCAACACCCAGAAATCTAAGGGGAACACCACTGGACAGAGTGAGGCTAACATTCCCCCACCCCAGCTCAGCACCTGGTCAGGCCTGCCGACCCCACACAGGTCCCACACAGCCTTTACCCTTTCCTAAGACACACTGTGACAGTCGTGGCTTCCAGCCCTGACCCCTGCACGAAGGCTCCTGAGATCAGAATCCCAATACATCAGTTTCCTTTTGACTGGCTGGGTAACTGGGAAAGGAAACAACAGTTGTTTGGTTTTTTGTCTTAAGAGAAAAAAAATCAGCCTGTTCCTAGAATCACAGCTTTCAGCTCTGGGTTCCTTATAAGCAAAGCAACATCCCAGAAGCAGGCTGAACCCCTAATTTAGAGAAAGCCACCCAGGACAGTGCACAGCTCACTCTGCCTCAGGCAAGAGCGAGGACGCTGTCACGGTCATTGGGGTTGTCGAGTGGAAAAGTGGCCCCAGAACAGAGGACAGCCTCACCAGCAGGCCCAGAGCTATTACTCAGCAAACTGCCCTCCCTGGGGACACAGTGCCCTGTGAGCAGTCATTGCTCCCATAAGGAAAACTGGACACGCCTGATGTGAGGACCATGGCTCCCAGGGGACCTGGAATGCTCACTGGCAGGAAGGAAATTCTGAGCATTCACATGTCATTCGGGTGACCTCTTATTTGCTGGGAACAATGACACCTCTCTCTACCCTTCTCCCAGACTAAGAATCAACCCCTTGAAATCTCCAGATGCGTAAACTCCAAAGGCTGCCAGCAGGGTTTGCAGGAAATGCCCTGCAGATGCTTGCTGCCTGCTCATCAAATATTCAGCACAGCCCAGCTCTGCAACCCTTGAGGAAGCGCTGGCCACTGCTGTTTGGGACCATCTTCCGCTGCAAACTGTGAATGGCCCAGCCACAGAGAAGAGGCTGGTTTTGTTTGTTTAATTGTTTGTTGTTTCCTTATTTTTCAGTACATTTTTGTTTGAACCCAAACAAAAACATTTAGCTCCACCTCTTGTAATTTCATGCCAACCACACTCTGGTGACCATGGATTTTCTAGTTAGGTCTTGTACAGGGATTGACCCTGAAACCAGGAGCCTAACGAGTGTTCCCTGAGGTCATTTTCTCACCTCTGAACCCACATGTGAGGCAGCGAATGCTCTGAGCTCACGGGAACCTTCTGCTCTGCCTTGCAGTTTGTAACCAGGATTGCAAGTGCTCGACTGTCCCTGATTGCCAACAAGAAATCTAGTGTTTCAGAGAATTATTCTGTTGTCTTAAATACTCATTCTATAACTCAATGACATGACGTTCCTAATGAACAAAATACATGTGAATTTTACCTGCTTTTCAACAGTTAATTCTGTGATGTTCATGCATTTTAAAACACATGGCTAGTTATACTAACTGTAGAGTTTGACACTACAAAATTTTTCCAAATAATTTTAAAATATGGGCTCCAGCCCCAAGAGACTTCAGTCTAAATTTCACTGTAAACAACAGCAAATTGTGCATTTCAAAAGGACCATCCAGGTATAAAAATGGTTCCTATGCATCAGAAAACAAAATGCCCCGATGGCTCCCCTTTCTGCCTCCAGACACATCCACACAGAAACTAGCTGCTTTATCACTGGCGTTATACAATATTATTTTCAAAAGACTGCTTGCAAATACATCAGAAGAGCAGGTGGGTGTTGGGAAAACACGGAGGTGCTCAGGATGAGGTGGCTGAACCCGCCCTTACAAAGCTAAATTCCCAGGCTTAGTTCTGGTAGAACCAGTTCCTGAAAACACAGGAGGATGGGCAGGCGCAGAGGACACCCTCCCCCATGGGAGGCGGGGCTGATCCTCCTCACAGATGAAAGAGCAAGTGCAAGAACACTGGAACTACATTAAATGACATTGGGTCATGTGGGGATAGGCAGTTCACATTTTATCCACCCTGGAAAAGCCGCAGCCCAATAGTTGACAATCTCAAAATGTGTAATTCACAAATCTGTTTCTACTGTGCTTTCAGATGAGGCATATCTAAAGCAAAGAGATTTGGATCCCATTTCAAGAGTTTTCATCTCTACTATGTCAGCAGGAATTTGTACATGAATTTGTTAATGATACTGAAGATTCTTTCCCCTGAAAATGTTGCATTTCTATAATGTCACTGATTTTCAACCATCTCTTCATGTCACTGTTCTGCCTTCCCCATCAGCACACTCATTCTAGGAATGAAAAACAAAATGAATAAGCAAAGGAAAAAAGAAAGAAAGACCCATGGACACAGACAGCATTATGGTGATTGCCAGAGGCAAGTGGGGGCAGAAGAAGAGGGTAAAGGGGGATAAATGCTGATGGAGGGAGACTCGACTTGGGGTGGAGAACACACAATAAAATACAGATGATGTATTACTGCACACCTAAAACCTATATACTTTTATTAACCAATGTCACCCCAATAAATGCAATAAATACATAAATACAATATAAGTCCCAAAATCACCAACATTGCAAGTAATTATCTGAAATATATCCCTACATGGGGCCAGAATTTTTCACGATTTTAAACACATTGCCCAGGCACAGGAAACATAGATAGGAACTAGACACAAGCCCACTGAATCTGGAAAATAACCAGGGGGAGATTGTTTTTTGAGAATTCACACAGAAAGCAGCAGAAACAAAACTGCCAACATGGATATGCATGGCCAACTTGGAGCACTCCAGTCCAAAATGGACCGTAGCTGTAACACAACTAAAGGAAAAGCCCCGGTGGGTCACCCACCAGCCACTGGTTGTCACAGCCCTGCTGTCCCCACCTGCACAGCACTCACCATTCCCTGACAGCTCCCTGTTTTTATTTATCTCTTACCTGTCTCCATTGCCTCACCCCACCTCCTTCCAGCACATCCCAAATGTGTGTGTCGTTCACACGAGAACCCAGGAGCCCAGAATTCTCGCTGTTTGATGAACAAGTGAACTCGGGGCTCCAAGGTGACAACTGCGCCACAGCAGAGCTCCAGCCCTGCTGCTGGGAATGTTCTCAGTGTCAACAGGCCCGCACTCTCAGGTCCTGAGGTTGTCGTAGTGAGTTTGCCGAATCTGAGGCAGGAGTCTGACTCCCTGAAGGACACTCAGGACACTTTGTCTCTTATCCTGCAAGAGGCAGAGTCAGACTCCCACCCCCACTTCCTCCCAAGTCAGCGACCTGGGTGAGCCCCGTCCCTTAGCTCACCTCTTCCCAGTTCCTCTGTGCACAAAAATAGGTTCAAATGGTTCTATTACATCCAGGACAGGGGAAGGGGCCAGGGCAGGGGATAGGGGCCATGTATACCGTATTCTAGAACTCTCAAATAGGAATCAGATCTTGCTATAAACACACTCAGGAGCTCCAGGAAAACTGTGTATTGAAAAGACCCTGAGGATTAACAAAACATCCAAAGCTCCTTCACTCCCTCGGAGGACACCCCTACACTCACCACCACCCAGGGCACAGCAGAGGCACCAGAGCACGCTGCCCATGTCCCACCTGCAGAACCCTCACCATCCCTCAGCTGTCACTGGAGAGCACGTGGTGTCCTTCAGAGATGGCCAAAACCTGGCAGAGGGGCTCCCCTTCTCCCCCCATGCAGACCTCCTTCAAACCTTGGACTCTTTTATGCCGTGCCTCCTCAAGAATGTTCCAGAAGTTCCTGCCAATTGACTGGAGTTGGCACACTGGGCGGGAGCCAGCTCCCCAGAGAGGGCCTGGGAGCCTTGTGAGTTCCCAGCAAGACACGCCTCCACCACCCAAACGCACAGCCTCACCCACTGGATGGGGCTGTTGGGGCTCGTCTCGGGAGGCCATTCACTATTTTAAAAGAAAGTTCCTAACATTCAGAGAAACTGTATGGTGCACCCACCACCCAACTTCAGCAGCCCAAAGCCGACCTGGCTTCCTTCATCTCTCCGTCCTGTCCTCCTCCCAAGTTGTCTGGAAGAAAACTGGGATTTACCACTTATTCTCTAAATACTGTGGTGGGCACCCCTAAAAGGTAAGGATGCCTTTATAAATATTGCCACAATACTACCACCACTGCTGCCCCAAATCCAGAGTAACTTCTTGGATCCCTATTTACTCCTGCCCAAAAGAAGCCCAGGACTTCCGGGCGCCCAGACGTTCATCCCCACTGGGTCACAGTGGTGCCTTCTCTGTGTGACTTTTCCGATCTCTCATTTTTCTAAGTTTCTTAATGTTTTCAAGCTTTACTGAGGTGTAGTGAAGTTGACAAATAAGAGCACACAAATGAAAGTTCACAAAGTATAGTAAAATTGACAAATAAAACGGTACGGTATTTAAAGTACGATATTATCATTTAATATGTGTCTGCATCATGAAAAGACTCCCCACCGAGTTAACTGACACATCTGACCAGGCTTTAGGGAGGCACTTATGACTGCACCCCTTTCCTGCCAAAACCCTTACCTCTTCTCTGAGTTAACTAATGCTCTCATCACTATCGAATGTAACACTCGAACTATGGTTGTCTGGGTTCTCCTAATAGAAAGAAGCTTCATGAGGCGAGAATTTCCGCCTGTGCAGTGTTGGGACTCCAGCTTCTAGAACCCAGCTGCCGGCGGAACTCTCTCTGACGACGGAGTGTTCTGGTCCCCGATGCCCAGCAGGGAACCATGAGCCTGATGTGGCTGCTGAGCACAGGAAATGGGGCTCCTGCCACTGAGAAACCCATTTAAAACATTTATTTAGTTCTAATTCATTAAAATTTAACTATCATATGGAAAGTTCAGAATAAATCCTGACACATACTAGATGCTCAGCAAATGATTGTTACACAAATGAACAAGTCTATCTGCCATCTTTTTATAGTGGCAGAGAATGTGGATTTGGGAACCAACAGGCTATTGTTTGGAACCTGGAATCACTGTAACACCAGCACCTAGTGTGAACCTTTACCTTAGAAAAAGGATCTCACTGACAACTGCATCTGCATGTACCTTTGAGTGAGTGAAGGAACGAACTCTGAAAAAAGGTTCAAGTCATCCAAGACAACCACTCCTAGTATGCAGAGAATGAGACATTCTTATGGATATTTACATGCAATAGACAGCTAACAAATTATATATGTTGTGTTCAATTCAATCCATGTAGAGAGCACTCTTGGGGTGAAGATGTTTTTAAATAGTATTGTATTGATCAGCAAACTACATAAATAAACCTCTAGGTTATATAATAATAAACTAATTCCTTTAGCTAAATTTAAACTTGTTGTCAACTTGGTACACATTTCTTCTTTTTTCCAAAAATTTGGTTAATAGTGAGGACTGGTATGTTTCACACAATGTGAAAGTTATGAAAATCCAAAAAGGAACTGAAATTATTTGGGATTATTAGAAAAGAGTGCTTCAAATTCATCTTGTCTACAAGAAGAAGTTAAGTCCTAATCAAATATTACAACCACAACTTCATCTGGTCAAACGACTTTCAGATGCTTAAATGGTTCCTCTCACCCACAACATCTGCATGCACAGTTCACAGTTTCCACAAAAGATCCCTAATTTATAAATATCAGAATCTCCTAATACAGCAGTCCACTCAAAATACAGTTCATCTCCATTTCATGCATGACACTGATCTACTAAGCAAGTTTAAATCACACGGTTTCTGAAATGCTGCAGATGAGAAAACAGCCACAGTGGGAACCAAACTTCCTGAACAGAACCCCAGTGTGGGTCCAACGTACAGGAATGTGAACAAGCACCTGTCAGACCACATTATGTTTCTGTGTACAAGTAATTAATAATAAAATTAGAGATTGCAATAGCTCCAAATTAAGTTACAAAGAACAATTCTTTCACCAACCAATTCTTGGTTGTTTTGCTTTTCTTTATTGTCTGTTGGGTTGGGGAATCCAAGTTTAAGCCAATCACCTTGAGCTTGTAAAGTCTCACTTTCCCAGAAAAGAAGGATAAAGACCAACGAGAAGCTGTTCACAGACATCGGTTAAACTGACGGCTCCACTGACCACGGAGCGAACGGCCTTTCAGACCCTCAGGGCTGCACTCAAACCTCCCTTCCGTTAAAAAAGCAAACAAAAAATTAGAGAAAATTGTTTTGACTGCAAAACAAGGACTCATGGATCAGAAAAGAATAAATAAATCTCAAGATGGCAAAAAAAAAAAAAAAAGAAAGTGTAATTGAAGACCCTAATAACACTGTTGAACTGTCCTGACACTGGAAATCTAAATAAATAACTTTTAAAAACCTGACAAGCTTTTGTTTCCAAATATATTGTAATGTGTACACTCTAAATCATAAGGAAATAATATGAATACAGATAAACTTAAATTATAAATTGAACTGCGTTATGCCGGTACTAAGGAGTATATTATTAGACTTCACTGTTAAGACAATTAACTCAAAGATTCCACTGTTTCTACAGTCTGCACTTGTTCAGTACTGACTGGGAGAGACAGCAGGAATCACACAAGAGTATTCTATTAACATGTCTATTATCCCATTAGTTAAGGCACGACCTCAAATATTCAATCTAGAGGGGAAAATAAAACTAATACCCACATAAGAAGCAATTAATAAATAATATAAGATGACCTGACACAGAATTGAGTTTCCAACTGCATGTTAATAATTTCATAGGATTCTGTTTTCCCTGGGAAGGATTTCAGGGAGGAGCCCCCTGATATGGTCCTTAAAAGATAGCTCGGGGCCCTGGCCAGGTAGCTCAGTTGGTTAGAGCGTTGTCCGTATATGGCAAAGTTGCAAGTTTGATCCCCACTCAGGGCATACATAAGAATCAACCAAAATGCCTAACTAAGTGGAACAACAAATCTCAATCTCTCTCTCTCTCTCCCCCTCTCTCCCTCTCTTTTCTCCCACCCTTTCCTTTCTCTCTCTAAAAATCAGCAAATTAAAAAAAAAAACATAGCTTGGATTTGTATGTTTTGTTTCTCCATAAAATTGGAAATTTCCCAGAGGATCAGTCTAGCATAAACTCTCCACATCCCTCTGAATCACAGTCCCTGCTGAGTACACATTTAAATAAGCATTTAATGAAGTGAATCACAAGCACCATAAAAATAAGTGTATTTCTCATCAAAGCAATGATACAAGCCTGTATCCTCACAATTTAACAGGCCACTCCTGCCCCTACCCCACTGTTGCCCCCCAGGCACATCCCCACATGCTACAGGTTGTCCTGGACGTGCTGCTCTCTGCCAGGTCACAGCAAGTCCGAAACAAGGGCTCGTTCCCAACACGGCTGCCACCTGCACATCACATCAACTCTTCAGAGACCCTTGGCCTCGGCTCTGGATACACAGAGTTACATACATACTCCATTCATTCACTCACCATTCACTCACAATCATTTAGCCCATAACTTCTCTATATTGAGCAGGATACTAAGCAGCGAGGGCATGAAAATGAATGTGACCCTTGCTCCAAAAGAGCTCATACCCAGTTCATTCAGTGCCAATCAAATTAGGGTAAGAATATTTTGAACCAAAGACTAAAAGCTAAATGTGAAGAAGCTAACATTAAGGCATTCTTAGGAATAGGAGGGGAAGAAAGTGAGAGAAAAAGGAAAATCAGGCTAATAATATCTAAATTATATATCCTAGAGAGAAAAAGTCACTAATTTCCTCCTCAAAAATCAGAGAACGAGTGGAGGAGGAGGCTGAACTGTGGCAGTGAGCACACTGTTCATGAACCAGTGTAGCGTCCTGTCCCCTTGCCCCGTCAGCCCTTCAGCTCGTAACCACAGGCCCCTCCTGACCCGCAGCTAGACGCAACCTCATCCTAAACACCAAACACTTCTCTTAGAAACGTTTGAGGACAATTTTAGTTTCCCTGAGAACAGAGAGGAACTGCCGTGTGTTACCTCCTGCACAGATACTTAAAGGGCATTCATTCTTTCAATCCTCACAAGCTGTTACTTATTTCCATTTAACGTAAAAGGAAATCAAAGTTGTCACCGAAAGCTCCCGGCTCAGTGTGGAAGTTGCGGGATTAAACTTCTTCGGTCTGTAGCTCCGCAGTCCTTCCACACATCGCAGTGCTGACTCGAGAACTTCATTGGACACACACTCTCTGAAGGCTCATTCTGACCTCTACTCTAGGGCGAGGCAAGTGCCCCCCCACAGCCGCAAGAGGACCACTTAAGGTGGGAGAGGCACAGGGAAGCAGATAATCACAACTTAATGCCCCAGAGAATAAACAGTAATTAGCTGGACATTCATAGGTCATCGTGAATTTTTTTAAAGTCTCAGAATTGGGAACATTGAGTCAAGCACAGGTAAACAAGGTTTTAAGACTTCTCAGATTCTTTCATGTAAAATCTCCAGGAGGTGAGTATAATGTAGGTATTTCCCATGCCTTTTTTGTTATTGTGGTAAAATACACATGACCTAAAATTTTGTGTGTTAACCATTTTTTAGTGTACAATTCACAGTGCAATTGTGTTAACCATTTTTTAGTGTACGATTCACAGTGCATCACCACCATCCATTCCAGAACATTCTGGCCATGGATTTTGTAGAGAACAGCACCAAAATGAGGTCCCAAAGGACCCTTTTGAGCAATGAGTGGTGTGGCAGTGAGGGCCCGCACAGAGGAAGCACAGGGCGGCTGGCTGGGCATCAAGGACAAGGGACAAGGAGAAGGCTGCTCTCCGCCTGTGAGCGCTGTGTGGATGGTTAGTGGAAACTCCGAGCTCAATCGCTTCTGGAACTCCAAGCTCAACTGCTTTCTTTGGCGAAGGTGCAACAACAGTCCTGGTCACTGTCCTTCATCCCAGTCGATCGAGAACCTCGCACAGGACTACTGCTAATGTTCCTGAGTCACTCAGAAACAAGCCATAGGAACAGCCAGGTGAGCACTGGCAGTACCTGGGGGAAAGTGTATTTCCTCTCAACACAAAACTAGGAGCATGCACCTTCATCACCAACAAGCCCTCTAACTCCTTCCCATCAGCGTAGTCCAACCTGCAGCCTGCGGACCGCACACAGCCCAGGATGGCTATGAATGTGGCCCGACACAAAATCGTAAACCTACTTAAAACATTGAGGTTTTTTGTGATTATGTGTCACAATGTATGGCCCAAGACAGTTCTTCTCCCAGTGTGGCCCAGAGATGCCAAAAGTGGGACATCCTATAAAATTCCAAAGTTAAATCTAATTTCCTGTCTCTAGTTTATATACATGGTGTGGTAATAGCTGCCAGTTTCACTTCTCTTTTATCTGAGAGTTGAATATAAGGAAACAAAGAGACGACTGTCACCAGAGTAAATTCCCCAAAACCTAAAAAAAAACCAGCCCCGGTGGCATCTGACTTTTCACTTAGCATGATATTCTAAGATCCATCATTGACTTTTCCCATCTGACTTATTTCACTTAGCATGATATTCTAAGATTCATCATGCTGTTGCGAATGGCAGTATTTCATCTTTTCCTCTGGCTGGTTGTATTCCATTTTAAATATGCACATTTTCCTTATCCAATCATCTGCTGAAGGCCACTTCTGTTGCTTCCATGTCTTGGCCACTGTGAATAATGCTGCAATGAACATAGGGGCACACGTATCCTTAGGAATGCTTTCAAATTTGGGGGGTAGATACCCAGAAGAGGGGTTGCTGGGTCACATGGTAACACTGTTCTCAATTTCCTGAGGATCCGCCACACTGTTCTCCACAGTGGCTGCACCAGCTCACAAGCGACTCACAGACACGTGCAGCAGTGTGTTGGGCACTGGAGGGAGAGGGGGTGGGAGGGAGACAAAGGGCGTAAAAGGCGTCAAGTATATGGTGACAGAAGATTTGACTTGGGGTGGTAAACACACAATGCAATATACGAATGATGTATTACAGAACTGTACACTTCGAACCTGTATAATTTTACTAACCAATGCCACCCCAATAAATCTAATTTTTTTAAAACTGTTAAGCAATGGAAGACTTTGAGCAGAGGTGAAGCCCTTCCTCTCCTTCTCAGTTAGAGGTCCTCCTCACCTCTGTTCATGACAAGCACAGTACAGAGGCTCTTACTACAGTGGGTCTTACACAAATGTTAAAATCCCGTTTCATTAAAGCCAGTGAGAAGAGAGTGTAAGGGAAAACATCTACAAGTGTAGCGTACTTCAAACCCATGACATCACGTCCACTGAAGTCTGTAAAAACTAGAGTTAGGAAGAAAGTCCAAATCCACATAGGTTATCACTGAATTGTTGAGTGTTAATCTTACATTATTTTCAGAAAGCTGCGTAAGCAGTTTAGGAGCATCTCATGACAAACAAAAACTGCAAATAAGCTGCAACTGACTTGACTTCACCAGTAGATCTGCAATAATGCTGGGGATGTGGTGCAGTGCAGGGGGTGGCTCATGGAATGGCTGGGGACCTCAGGGAGCTCAGAGCCCCACCAGCAACAGCGTGTTAAAGTCTTCAGAAAAGCAACAAAGCACCCACTTATCCCTAGATGGGTGCTCTTATTCCATCTTTTAAAATAACAATGAAGCCACAACCCCCACTCGGAGTGTCAGAAATGCACAGCTAAGTTGAGGAGAAGCCCAGAGGCGTATTTGCATAGAAAGTGGCACAATTCATAACCACAGCTCCTGCAATTGCTCCCTCCAGGGTACAATACGCGGTGAGCGGTTATCTCCGGGCCAGCGCTGCAACCACTCAGAGCCCTCTCCCAGGCTGCGGCTTCCATTTCTACCTACCTTCCTCTTCAATCACATTTATCGGTTATGACGAAGCTGCTTCCCAAGGTCATCCACTCTGAGTCTACTGTCCTTTAGAATGGAAATTTTTGAAATTGGTAAGTACCAACCCCAAAATTTAAAAAATATATAACATTATTTTAATCTGTTTTTTCCAGGATGAAAAAACACCCTTTGCCCAAAGGTAAAACAGTATTCCTATTGTAGAAGACTGCTTCTTTATTTCCAAAACAAACACAGCCTTCGGTGATTTAAATGAAAAATATATAACAACTCACAGAAGCATCATTTAAATTAATGATGTTCATTTTCTACCTGTGGCCTAAAAATGGCTTTGTAGGCTGTCTGAAAACTTACTGAAAAAAAAAAAAAAAAAAGATACTCATTGAGCTGTATTTCATCACCTTCAAGAACTACCAGAAACAGTGCTCCACATACACACCCCCTCAACTGCTCCACACCAGCTGACTTGATGTTTCCTTGTCCTCACACGGGCGTTGCATCAGGGCACCAGGCTTACTTCATGGAGATATTATAGCATCACCTAATGTCAACTATAAGAATAACGATGAGCAATAAAGGCCCAACATTGTTTTAAAAAATTAGGTGTCAAAGAATTTTTCAGGAAGATGCTGTCCCCTTTATATGCCCCACCAACTTGCTCCTTTTCTCCTACATTTCCTGTCTCCACTAACAATGTTGTCATTCAGCCAACTGCCAGCACCAGAACAGGTAACCCAGGGATCTGCAACTTCCCGGGCCAAGGAAACAGGGACGGTACCAGTCCATGGCCTGTTAGAAACCAGGCTGCACAGCAGGAGGTGAGCAGCAGGCCAGCAAGCAAAGCTTAGTTCACATTACCACCTCAGCGCCACCTCCTGTCCTCTCCCCCACCCCTCCGTGGAAAACAATTGTCTTCTAGAAAGCCAGTCCCTGGGGCCAAAAGGGTTGGGGATCGCTGTTTAAACCCATTCCTAACTCATCCCTTTCCCTCCCCAACATTCTCCCAGTACGATTCTTCACCATCTGCCTCTGTCCAGTCTTGTTCCAGATGCCCTGCCACATCTGTCTGCTCTCATCCAGACCCCCACTGTCTCTCACGCACACACCATCCTCACTATTGTCCGTGTGTCCTGTCTCTACAAGCACCTCAACTCACCTTTCACAACGCCAGTGTGGCCCAGCACCCAGTGTTGCAGGGTGCAGCCAAGAGGGGGGACCCCAAATGGACATTTGAAATGGGGCCCAGAACTCAAGGTGTCCAGGAGATTCTAAGATGTCTTTACCCCTCCCCCCCCCCACAGGTGTGAGTTGGGGGAAGGGGCACACAGAGCAAGAACATGCAGGGCAGCTTTGCAGCTAATCCATGGCATGGTCATTTAACATACCTATAGCCTTGGGCCGGTTGCTTGAATATGCTAAATAGCTATGGCCATGCTCTGGGCCAGGGGGATGGAAAGGGACACCTCCCCGAGATATGACTGTGGGGCAGGTCCCCTGAGTTACAACGCTTACGTGGGAGCTTGGAGGAGATTGGTTCCAGGACATGAGGTGACACTTGCCCAGATCCATGATGGTGACCAGAAAAATTAGAAAGGACAGCAGATTGAGGGCAAGTGTGGCTGAGTGTGGGAGGAGTCAGAAATAGGGCTGCATAGGAAGATTGGCTCCGGGATTTAAACCCAGGCACGGCAGCCATAAAGGAGAGAATCACGCGGATTTTGGCTGAGTGGGGACTCCTGTGGTCCTGGGGGAGAGAGGACCATGTGGCTGGAGCAGTGGAGAGAGGACCACGCACCTTTGCCAGAGTGGGTTCCCCCACAGCAGTAGTAGGGGAACCATCACCCGGCTTTAGCAGAGATTCCGGCGACACAGCTGATGGTTCCGAGAACCGAGAGAGGCCTACCAGCCAAGCACGGATTACTGGGAATAACCAGACATTGCCTGAGCCTGGACTTCTATTTCCTTTCCTGAGATACGGTACCCCAGACTGGGCAAGGGGGAAGGAAGGACTGAGTGCGTTTGTGGGTGTTTTAAGGGACTTTAAGATTTTGATAAAGACATTAGGTCACTACCTTAAGTTTGTATAGCACTAAATAAACGTTTTCCTTTCCTTTTCATGAATCTCTGGCATTGAGAGATATCTTTCCTTTAAGGCGGAGGACAAGACGGACCTGAGTGTCTTTCCATAAGAGTATTATTGTCCCAGGCCCCCTTGTTTTGTTCTGTAACACCAGCACAGTGACTATCATAAATGTGCGCACTCCGAGTCTGTGGGATCGATGGTCACATCACGTCCCACTGCTGCATAAACACCTGACCCCAAGCTGAGCCACCTCCATCCCCCAAAGGACACCGACCACCAGGGCCCTGCCTGGTCCACCAGCAGTCAGCCTGACACTGACATTAACACACACAATAGCCACACGCCGAGCTGAACGTCATCCACCATGAACATCACACTGCATTCTCAAGTACGCAGAGCCCCACCTGGCAGATGAGAACATGGGCGTTGTGAGAAAACACAGAAAGGTTACAAGTAGCAAAATCTGAACTTAGGTGTTTCTGACTGAAATCCACAGCCATATCACTATCTTGCTTAGAGCTCTGCTGTAACAGAAAACACCATTCAGTACCTTATTTCTAAATACCATTTAACAGTAACCTTTCAGAGGGCATTTTAAGAGGTGCCTTGTGCAGAACCAGCTATCCCCAGGTTGTTAAGCCAGGATATCTTTCAGAAGAAGCTGTGGTCTCTAGACAGTGCTGTCAACCACTGAATTTCATCTGAATACTAACATCTTGACACAAAGCTTAAAATTAAAAATGAGGCAAAGGATAATCCTAATGCAAAATTAAAGAGCCCTGACAGCACCATTATTATTCCTAGATCTAAAATTAATCAAAAGTAGCCCTGGCTGGTGAGGCTCCATGGATTGAGTGCCGGCCCTTGAACCAAGGGGTAACTGGCTGGATTCCCACTCAGGGCACATGCCTGGGTTGCATGTCAGGTCCCCAGCTGGGGTGTGTGAGAGGCAACTGATCAATATACAGGTATCTCTCACACATCAATGTTTCTCTCCCTCTCCGTTACCCTCTCTTCCCCTCTCTCTAAAAGTAAATAATTTTTTTAAAGAAGCCTTCAAAATTAATCAAAAGTAAAAAAATCAAGATGAAATTCAATCAACCCAATCAACTTTCTCCTGTGATTCCTATTTATTTGTTAAATCTCACTTTCAAAATCATCACTCTGAGATCCTAAGGAAGTAAAACCAAAACCAGTAAACCCTTGCCCCTTGTGTTAGCAAATTAGAACTCTCTTCTTCCAACGGCACCTGAAGAGAACTAAGCAGATTCTCCCTGACCATCAAAAGCAAAACTAAAGCCTTTGAAACCAAAATCTGCAGATTTTCTATTAAGTCCTCTAGACATAAAATCCAGAATGATTTCTAGAACTTCATCTCTGCATTTTCAGATTCTCCAAATCTATGGTTGAAAATCTAGCCTATGTTCTACCTATAGTCTTTTCTTTGTTGTGCAGACGGTGCTGAAACAAACCAACCTTGCAACTGCTCATCTGTGAAGAGTACCTGCCACGCCTGTATTCAGGGGCTTTCCACAAGCTGGAATTATGCGAAGCCCTGGAAACACAGGAAGGAAAGGCTTGGTCCCAGCCCTACCTGGAGGATGGCTTTCCCCACACCTCCCATCCTGTGGCCTTGCTCCATCAGTAACCTTCTAGTTTGAGGGCCAGATCAACCATGGTCAACCATGAAATCAAATGTCCTCTTTCTCCGAATGCTTTTAATTTTCAGTATCTCAAGAAGCAGCTATTACAAAGGCAGAAACTTAGCAATGTTCAAGAGCACAGGCTGAGAAGTCAGACAGATCTTATTCAAGTTCCACCTCTGCCATTTACATGTGTATGTACTTGGGAAAGTTAGTGGGCGTCTCCAAGCCTTAGAAAGAAAGAGGAACAAAGGAATATAACGAAAGAATGTACCTCACAAGGTTGTCATGAATGAGAATGCACAGAGAACACTCAGCACACGTTAAGTCCTCAGTTGATGGTGCTTGTTGACACGGCAGTACTAAAAGTAATAGCCATTCAACACACGAGCCTTCAAAAGGTTGCATAACACAAACCCCGCTAATGAGCTTCCTTGGGTGGAAATCAGGCCAGCATGTGAATCACAGTGACAGTGTCTCTTGTACTGGAAAATTACTGCTGGCTATTGCCCCCACCTAAAAACTCCCAGAGGGGCGCCATCTCAAGATATCACTAAAGTGGCCTGGGCTTCATTTCATCTGAAAAAAGATAATGGGATCATCAAAGGCAGTAATGAAACATCTTTTCTGTTTTTAGTCCTTGCCCAAGGATATATTCACTGATTCCAGATACAGAGAGCAAGGGATTGGGGGCAGGAAAAGAGAGAGAAACATCAATCAGTTGCCTTTTGCACACACCCCAACCAGAGACCAAACCTGCAACCCAGGCATGTGCCCTGACTGGGAACTGAACTCACGACCTTTCTGTGTACAGGACGACACTCCAACCGACTAAAGCACACCAGCCGGGAAGTTATGAAACATCTTGATGTCTCAATTAAACTACCAGAGAAGTCAAAATAAAAGGCAATAATCTATTGTGGTGGTCTCTGACAGACATGTGGGGGTGGGGGTGGCCTCCTCACATTTCACGGAGCATACAAAACCCCTCATCTACTCTTCACAAGTTCTAACAGCATTCCTCTCCCCTCCCAGTCAGGATGCTGCCTGCGTTATTTTATGTTGCTTATGGCACTTCATCAACAAGTATGGTTTGGGAACCTAACTGCTAAATCTCACCAAAACATTCTATAAACTAACTAGCTAGATAAAGTACTTCTTACAACCCCTGTCCTAGCTCCTCTAAATTTTTAATTTTCAAGTACTTCAAAAACACAGGCAGGCTCAGAAAACAATATAGGTTGCACCTCACAAACAGACTATCGGAGCCGAAGTGCCCCAGGCGCCATCACCGCCTAGCGGCGCTGACTCCCAGCACAGCGGGCCCTCAGACTCCACCATGCTATGAGCAGGGTCTCGTCTTTGACCGGGCCCAGGGCAGAGAAAGCAACCTGCAACAGGGTACTGCTGGAGCAGCAGTGACACAAAAAAGTGAGAACTTGAAGAATGCCAAACATTTTGGGTAGAACCCTAGATTTTCCACTCTGAAAAGCGGGGTTCAAAGGCAATTTTACCTGAATCTTAAAGGACAGGGAATTCCAATCACACCAAAACCAGCAACTACCACCACTGAACACCTACTGTGAGCCAGACATTCTACATTCTCATCCTCTCTCACCTTTGTGACAACCCCACAAAGTGGGTGTGACTGTCACCATGCTTATGAGGAAATGGAGGCTGAGAGTGACCTGTCCAGGGTCGCACCGCCACAGCCAGGGCTCACACACAGCAGGGTTGTCCTCAAACACATCTCCTCTCCACAAGTCCTGTCACTGTTCCCAATAAACGCCTGCCTACGACAGCCACACCAACAGCCATCCGCATACGCAGACTTTGATGAAAGCAATCTCCCCAAAAACAAAATGAGAAAGCAGCTGTTTTTTAGTACGTACTTACCCCACCATCCGATTTTTATTAGGCCCTGGGCTAATAAAAGTTTTCACAGCAACATGGCTTGTGGTGGGGCCCAGGTCAGGAGAGGCTACCACGTTCCATCAGACCCTGAAATGACCCAGCCGCGGGGCTTGCTAACTACACTTAGGTCTGGCCTAAATGAAGCCAGATCAGGGTGCCATGATAAGGCTAAGGTCTACTCAAGGTGAGCCATGGGAGTCTTTTGAAGAAGACAGCATTGAAATTGGTAGCATCACTTGGTGATTACCCCAATGCAAGAAGCCTTTGCAATAACTGACTGCACGCCTGGGCTTTGCTCTTTGCAGTTATGTCTGACTCCCCCTCCGATAGCCACAATGCTCTACCCAACACCCCAACTCTCACTTGAGAAAATATTCAGAGCACAAGGAATCCATGTCAGATGTACCATGAGGACAATGTACAAGGAGCTAAGAAACAGCTCCACTTACCAAGGAGCTAATCTTACATCATGTATTCAGGAGGTTGGCAGCAACCTCATAGTGAAAAGTGATTCACTATGAATTTGTTTTAATCTCGAGATTGCGTGAGTGCCCCAAACAAATCCAAATTGTCGAAGGTGTAAGTGGTCCTCATTTGAGCAGGAGGGGGCTGGGTTAGTGAAGACCTAAAGTTGAAATGAAAAGGTGAAAGCAAGAAGGCCCTGAATAACAGGTCGTGTGTATATCCGCACCCTGTGCCTTTCATTCATGGGACACTGTGATTTAATTTACGAGACACTATGATTGTTACCACAGCACTGCAGACCCCTCCCCTCTTCCAGTAACAGAAACAGGCATTTTCTCTACATGAGCGAGATGAACAAGTGCACACTTCATTATTAAGCTAAACTAAAAATGTTCTGAAAGCCCTTCTATATTTCAATCAAAAAGATTTCTCAGTCCCTCTCATGTAAATACATAATTCAACACGGTATGCTTGATCTTTTCTGGCGAGTGATATTTTTAGGTAATGAGAGTTTTCTAGGGTTTCAAATCTGCATTTTCAAGCTGTCTGGTTGGCCCCACGGCATTAACCGTCTCCACATTAACCATCTCCACTGCAGAACAAAGGGCCTTCACAGCCCCCGAACTTCAAAGCTGGCACAAAATTAAGGGCAAATTTAGGTTTTTAAAAGGTATTATGTTTGATGCTAAACTAATTATAAATGACTGATTATTCTTGATTTTAAGTGGGGAAAAAAAACTCTAAAAGAAGATGTCTCCAAACTATAGTTTCCTTTTTTCAGAGTCAACAGGATGATGCATCTGTAGTTTAAAATCCAGAAGTTAAACTACTAGAATAGATTATGGTAATAAATAAAATACACCCTGGAAATAGATTCACACGTTCTCCAAGTGAAAGGAAAACCAAGCAGAGTGACAATTCAAAAAGACCCAACTCCCAGCAGGACGAAGGAGTATTTTGACTAGTGAGTGGCCAGAAACTGGGAAACCATGAATTTTAAAAGGATATAAGTTGCCACAGTGGAACTAGTCGGGAAAAGAAATGGTGATTCAGCCAAGTGCTGTAGGAAGAAACATCTTTCAAGCCCTGGGAGCAGTCCCTCTGGCAATGCTGCTGCCCCTGGGGCGCACCTGAAGGCTCCCAGAAGGGCCTGGCAGGGGTTCCTGGAGCGATGTCTTCCCCCTCCACCCCCAGGTCATCAGCACGACTTCTTCCAAGTTCAACTGCATGTCCTTCAGATAGGATATTGGTATATTCTCCAGATAGCTTACTTACACCCACAGACATCACAGGCTCAATTAAAACATAGCGTTAAAAGCAGTGGAACCAGTCCCCTGGGCACCTCCACCCGCCCTCAGCCCTCACTCAGCTCCCTTGGGCTCCCTCCCTGTGCCTCCTGCTCACAATCAAGTGGACTTACTGACCACAGAAAGCCCAAACGCAAGGGGATTCTGCTCCTTGCACGTTGATTTGTCCCCTAAAGTCACTGATTTTCAACACTTGCTACACGTTGCAACAACTTGGGGAAAGTTTTAAAAATCCCAATACTAAGGCCACTTCCCAGACCAGTTAATTCAGACTCTGGGGGTGGGGCAGTGGTGTGCTGGTGAAACTGCTCAAGTGGTCTTTAGGAAAAAATATGCATATATGTACACAAATTTATCATAAATGTTATGACACAAAGGATGTGTAGGCTACACCTTACAAATGATAATAAAATATACAATGCTCTAGCACAGATATTCTTTAGCCCATTCATTCTACAGAATGCTTTTTGGTCATTTTTGCTTATTCATTTAGTTTTTGAACTCTGGTCTTAGTTAACCTATGGCTACAATTCAACCATGATTTCACAAAATCTGGGTGTAAATGAATGCTTGGTGACTGTCCAAGTTCAGCCATTGACTCAGGAATGTAATTCCAACAAAAATGCTGGTCAGCATTTTTTGTTTACATTGACAAATAAAATGAACATAAAACAATGAAAAATAAAAATAGTGGAATCAATGAAGAGAGATTTTAAATCCTGCCTGGACATCTCCCTAAATTTCCAAACACACAGTCACCTGATAAATGTTTTCCATTCCTTCTAAAAAGAAGACTTCTTAAGAAAAATTCAACAATTATGTTTCCATTATACCAAAGACAACATCACACATCGAATTTGCTATCCAAATGGATGCTAATCTTCAATCCCTCTTCATCACCCTTCCCAAGCCAGCATGCCCATACCTTGGAAAAATGTACTCTGACATTCTCATTAATGCTGACATGCCCCCATGTGCTGAGACTTCAAAGCCCTGAGCGTGATTTTTGTTTATGCAAACACAGCAGCAGCTGGAAGAGAAACCCCTTTCAGCTTTAATAAGAGAAGATCTTGACAGTCAGAAACCTCTACATCTATAAATACAGCCAGGCATGTAATTTCTCCTTTAAAACTTCTATTTTCAGGGTAGGAACCACCAGTTTCTCTCATTTCTTTTGTGACTGCCATCCCCAGAACAGTGGTCAGGACTGGGGTCAGGATTGGGGTAGCTGGTGCCCACTCGTATCGCGGGGCTAGACCCAACCTCGCACAGAGGGAGCCCAGGTGAAGGCTGTGGCAGGGCTCACCCCGTGCAGGAGGGGAGGAGACAGAAACAGCAAGGAAACAATCAGAGACAAATGGGACAGTTTCAGAGGCATAAGTGCTGTACAGAAAACACAAACAGGGTGTCTAGCAATTCCATTCCTGGGACCCCCCAGAGAAACTAGCAGGTGGCACCGGTGTAGGAGGGTACAGCCAGGGGGCTCCCCAAGAGGATTTGTAATGGGGTCCAGAACTCAAGGTGTTCAGGAAATATTAAAAAGATATATAGGATGTCCTCATCCTCCACAGGTGTGAGTTGGGGAAAGGGACACATGGAGCAGGGACCATTGAGAGCTGTTTGGCATAACAACAGCTTTGCAGCTAACCTCTGGTGTGGTCATTTAACACATCTATAACCTTAACTGGTTGCATAGATATGTTAAATAGCTGTGGCCACGCTTTGAGCCACGGGATGGAAGTGACTTCAACCCAAGATGTAACTGGGAGGCAACTCCCCCTAGCTACAGTGCCTGCGTGGGAGCTTGGAGATGACTGGCCCCACGACTTGGGGCCACCCCTGAGCAGACTCATAATGGCAGCCCAGTAAAGCTGGAAGGATATTTAAACCCAGACTTGGCAGCCACTAGAGGGCGAATCATGCGGTTTTGGCTGAGTGGAGACTCCTGCAGCCATTGTGCAGAGAACCACGTGGCTACAGCCATGTAGGTAGGACCATGCAGCTGTGGCAGTGAGGAGAACCACGTGCTTTGGCCAGAGTGTGGGGACCCCCCCCCTTAGCAGCCATGAGAAGAATCACCATGCAGCTTTAGTAGAGAACCACCACGCGGCTTTAGCTGGAGATCCAGGCAACACAGCTGATGGTGCTGGGAACTGAGGAAGGCCTACCAGCCAAGCACGGATTACTGGGAAGAACCAGAAGCTGCCTGAGCCACGGACTTCTATTTCTTTCCCTGAGATACGGTACCCCAGACTGGGCAAAGGGGGGAAGGAAGGACTGTGTGTGTTTATGGGTGTTTTAAGGGACTTTGGGACTTTGATGAAGACATTAAGTCCTTACTCTTAAGTCTGTATAACTTGAATAAATAATTCCTTTCCTTTTCACCAATCTCTAACATGGAGAGCTATAATTCTCTGGCAAAGGGAAAGGTGAACCTAGTACAGGAGGACCCCAGGAGAAACGGGGATCAATCCAGTAGCATTATGGGACCCTCTTCCCTGGTGGCCAATCAGGGAAAATCATGCGAGACCACATGTGTAGTAGAGCTTTAAAGTAATACAACTAGTACATGTGCAGTAAAAGCCCACCAAAACTAGCCAGGAAGGATCCGCCCTATAAGAATAGAGTCCCTCCAGCCGATGAGGTCAATCTCTGCTTGGAGCTGGCCTGCTCCCATGTTCTCTTCTATGAACTCTGGGTGTTCGGTTCAATTCTTTGTCCCGATCACTAAGAACCTGGTTACCTGTGCCCACCTGTGACACCAAGAGACACATGACCACAAAACAGGAAGGACCCAGTCCACAGGCAGGAGAACGGGTAAGAAGTGCTCACTTGGACAAATAACAGAATATTCTATATGGACAAAATCAAACGTGCTCAGCTGCATGAGAGGATGTGACTCAGCAATAGAATGCTAACTGAAAACGACTAGTCCCAAAAGACTACCTGCAGTGTAACTCTTTTTTAAGTTCAAAACTAAGAACTACACTAGGTTTAGTTTAGAACTATGGTTAGGAAAACACACATATGTGGTACAAGCAAGGAAAAATAAACACAAAATTCACAGCAGAGGATAGCCCAAGGTTCAGTTCTCAAACCAGGTACAAGGTTCGCAAGTACTCACTGAATTACTAGACTTAAAAAGACAGCACAAGGGATATGGTGGAGTCTTCAGGGCAACTATGCCCAACAAATGAAGATAATTTTAAATCTACTCTGCAAACAATCCAGCACAAACTGCTATTCTACTCAGCACAAATAAAAAACCAGCCTATCATGTCCTTTAAATGAGGCTAAAAAAGCATTTGATAAAATCTAACCACCATTCATAAGTTTAAAAATTCTTTCCAAACAAGGAACAAGAGAATTTCCTTTACTTGACAAGGAGATTCTCCCACAAACCTATAGCAAATATCTAAATTAATAATGATACATTAGAAACCCCCCTAAAAAGCCAGGACTGAGACAAGGACACCCAGTAACACTGTTTATTCGCAATGGTGCTAGAAGTTCTAGGAGGTGCGTCAGACAAGAGAAAGAAATCAAGCACATGTGTGCTCTGTCAGCGGCCCTCCCTCCATGCACAGGAGATACATATGAGACAGTGCAGTACACACGTTTGGTAAGAGGGAAACTTTGAAAAGAAAAGAATCTAAATGCCCCTGGACGGAATGTACTTAAAAGCTGAGACACGTTTCTATGAAGGACTGTAACAAAGCTGAGGCATTCCAACCACAGCTGCTCCTGAGGAAGGGCCGGGTGTGCCCCGTCCTACCGCTTGCGGGACACAGAGCTGGAGAGGGAGCGTCTGGTCTTGCAGGTGGTGTCATGCAGCTGACCCAGGGACACCCTGTGGTCCAAATGACCCGACTCAGCTGTGACAGTGCAGAGCCACCTCAGAATCACTAGCCACTTCCACAGGAAAACATACAGTCTGTACTCAGAAATTTCACAGGTCTCCTGAGCCTTTCTCATTAATTTTTTTAGTATCTTAAAGCCGAATTCCTAAAATTATCCCACAGACTTCACCAAGACATTCCACCAACTAGGAGCACCTGATGCACACTGATCACTTGTTTGGAAATGAGGAAGTTGAAGGAGGTCATCGCCGAGAGCCCCCTCATCTCTGACTCAGTGAGGAGGACAGAAATGAACCCTGGGTTTTGTGCCAGGTGCTCCAGACACCCAGAGGGGCACTGGTGTTCGTGTGTTCTCAAAGAGAACCAGGTTCACAGAGCAGTGTGAAGAAAACTTAATCACAACCTAACTTGTGATAATTGGCTTAATAACAAATTTGCATGTGCTTATTTTTTAAAGTTTCTGCTATGCCATACCAAGGTAATTTTAAACTCTATCACACAAACAACCCAGCACGAAGTATTATTCCACTCAACACATCAAAAATCAGCCCATCATGTCCTCCGGATGGAGGTGAATAAATATTCACGTAGCTTTAAACTAAGTAAGATATGAAAGCTCAAAAATATGATCTTATCCAGTGACTTCTCAACTGCATTCTCCAGAGTGCTTCAAGGTTCCATGAGCATTTGATTCTGACTTCTCAGGAGATTTCAAACTTACCAAAACTCTTATTAAACAAACATATACGTTCAAATGCATATTGTACTCAGGCACTTGCCAACCTCCTTATGCTTAGCTTTTGAACAAACCTCACTTAAACACAAACATCGTCTTGGACTTCCATATAGTTCTGTGCACACAGTAGGTTCCTCACATCACCAGGCGCGACCTGCCAGCCAGCGGTTCTGCTCTGCCAAAGCCCCCATACTTACAAAGCAGAATATCCCATTAATTCTGAAATCACTTGAAACTAGTGCATCTTACTTGTTATTCATAAAAATAAACATAAATAGAAATGTTTTTAAAATGCAACACCTAACTGACAACTAGGGATAACTGAGACAAAAGAAGTTATCAGGCACAGGGACAAGACCGGGTGGTGGTCAGTGTGGGGGGGCAAACGTGCTGGCTGCATACCAGACTCTGTGCAGAGACTTTATCATGGTTTTCTGTCACTTCCTCCTCCTCCCTGCTTTGTATCATGGAAGATTATTTCCTCACTTTTGCACACTCAACATTTTCAGAATGGATTCATTGAGATATAATTCATTTACCATACGACTCACCCATTAAAGTGTACAACTGAGTGGTTTTTAGCCCATCAGCCATCGCCACAACCCACTTTAGAGTATTTTCATCACCCAAAAAAGAAACCCTGCACCCTTAGTGGCCAATGTCAATCTTCCTATTGCCCTCAGCCCCTAGGAGCCACACAAACATCGTGCCTGTCTACCAATGTGCCTGCCTGTTCTGGACACTTCATTTCAATGGAATCACACAATCTGTGGTCTTTTCTGTCTGACTTCTTTCATTCAGTGTGATGTTTTCAAGATTCATCCACATTGTGGCTTATATCTATACTTCATTCCTTTTACCGACGCAATGATACTCCGAGTGGACAGACTACATTCTGTTCTCCCATCCACCCATTAGCTGATAGGAGTTATGAATAATGCTGCTATTACTTTTGTGTGGACATAGGTTTTATTTTCTCTTGGGTATATACATAGCAGTGGAATCGCTGGGTCACACGATAACTCTGTGTTTAACATTTCAAGGAATGTCAGCTTGTTTTCCAAACCAGCTTCACCATCTCACATTGCCATCAGCAGTGTGTGAGGGTTACAATGCCTTCACACCCTCGCCAACACGGGGTTTTACTGTATCACTCTAGGGGGTATGAAGTAGCACGTCCTTGTGACCTTGATCGGCACTTCCTTATTCACTGACAACGTCCAGTATCTTTGCACGTGCTCATCAGCTATTGCATATTCAGCCTTCGCACACCTTTAGCAGAGGGGACCTCCAGATTACACATTAACACACTGAAGACCGTCAACGTGCTAATGTATTCGCCGTGTACATTTTTTAATGAGCAAATTTTACAAATCTAAACTTGCAAAATAAATTCTATTTTTTTTATTTTTATATTGCAGTTTCATAAACTTCATGTTGCCTTAAGGAAAAAAACTGTGGAACCACTTATCTAATCTCATTTGTTTTTTCCACATACAAGAGAGCAAGCCCAGACACTCTAAAGGACAAAAGCATCCTGGAATAGAGAAATAATAATAGTCTCTGGTCCCCCAGACAACAGCTCTTTCTGGCAGAACTGGATAAACAAGGACAGTAACAGCATTAACAAAAACACTGTATCATACATTTTATAACATGTCTCGCACAAACGTGGTAAAACTAGAAAGTAAAGTGAATCGTGACCACCACAAGTCGGGCCAGTGGTTACCCTCGAGGGTCTCGTGCACATCGTGTTCCGTGGTGCTGACGAGTCCTGTTTGGGGCAGTGATTAAAGAGAGCTCACTTCTGAAGTATTTATTTGCTGACAGATGTTACATGGACTTTCTATTCCACAGTAACAGTTTTAAACAAATTACTGTTCATGAAAACATAGCAATTAGGTGAAATAATTTGCTCTACAAAAGATATTACTTAAAATCCATCCAATGCTGACCACTAAAGGAGAGAATTATCTTCCTTTGATCCTTCATATTATTTTAATGGACCCCACATTGCACATCTTAACTTATTCTGTACAGATAAACAGAAGCATTGATCCAGCATGCTGCTGTCACATATATTACATATACGGATATATGTAACATATGAATATTATATATTCGTATATGGATATATGAAATATACATTTCATATACTACATGAAATATATTATTTCATGTAAATCATGCATGTGATTTCACCTACGCATAATAGGTGATGAAAATCACATATTCATTTCATTTCACGCATGATTTACATGAAATCATATGCAATGTGAATACATTCACCATGCAGCCTGGTCCCCAAACCCTACTACCCTTCATCCTGCCACCAGCCCTTTGTTCTATCTGTAACAACTACAGACAGAAACATGAACCGCCGACAGGCGCCACCATCATCAGCCCAGGTGATGCCAGGAAAGGCTGACAGGGTTTCTTTTACAGTGAGAATAAACCAAGGTTATTGAGCCCCTCACTCAAGTCTGCCCACACCAGTATTTCTGCAAAAACCTCTGTACTATGGCGACATCATGCTACCATTGCCTCAAACAGCGTTGATAAAATCCAGCCAGCAGGCTGATGGTTTGACAGGGTGCCGGGAGTCGGCCATGGGCGCACACTCAAATCCACCCACACGCACCAACCACCTGCACAGCAGGCTCTGCACTGTGAATGCCTCACATTCTCAGCCCAAAAGACTGGGTTCAGCGTGGAAAGATGCTCTAGAGGAATCAGAGAGTGCAGGAAACTGAAGGAGTAAGGTAAGTCTATCCAACTTCAGGACGCTCGATAAGCCATTGGTCAAAACTTGACATAAAACATAAGCAATAAAAAGACCCAGAAGAGGCTGCAGAAACCTCTGCAAACGTAAACCAAAGGAGCAATGAAAAACCTCCATTTCCCATGAAATCCCATTACAGGCACTAATTTTTACTTGCCTCACGGCGTTACATCACAAAGATCATGGAAAAGTGGTGCTGCACCACTCTCAGCTGCTGCTGCTAAGATTTCACAGAGATACCCGAAAATAAACTAAATGTAACGAGTAACCTTAACAGGCACTGAGAGCATGAGTCACCTGCCACTGAGAGCTGGCACACTAAATATGTTGCAAAAAGCTTACTAGTTAACAAAGACTGATCTACATTTTTTGTTTTCTGGATTCTGCCCCCACTTCAAGTTCCTGGCATGGTTCTGCTCCATTATTTCAATTTTCCCTGCTGCAGAGAGACACAGGATAGTAGGGCAGAGTTTGGAGCCAAAGCATCTGAGTTTGAATCCAAGCACTGCCTCTTACTGGCCCTATGACTCAGTCTCCCCATCTGTCAACAGGGATGAGAATAACCCCCATGACCAAGTCTACTGAGGACTAAAGAAGTTACTCAATGTAGAGTACGTACTTACTCTACAGCTTCCTACAGCTGGTGGTTGTTATATCATTCTTATGGAATCAAAAAAATGAGGACAGTCCCTTTGACCACTTGCTTTGACAGGAAGTATAAAATTCTCTTTTACCCTGCTTATATTTATATGTATTATAATTAAAGAGAGCTTCAGACAAAGCAGTTAAAAATAATTAAATAGCAAACATCAGTTGTTGCTCTTCCCAAAGGCAGGGCGTACAGCAGGTGGACAACAAAGTCGGCCAGGCCAGGAGCAGCGCTGGCCACCGGGGCAGCATTCTCAGCAGGAACTTCCTCGGCCTCCCCCACTGCAGTGTCCTGGGAGCAGCTCGGTGCTGGCTCAATCCCATCTGTAGCTGAATCACACAGAAGCCGTTACAGTGAGCCTGGGGTTTCTCGGAGCCCAAGGAAAGGCCTGTAACAACTACAGACAGAAACGTGAACCGCTGACCGGGGCCTTGCCTGTCCCCACTGAGGGACCACCACCCGCACAGGGTCTCCGGTCCACTTGCCCTGTAAGAGGAAATCCAGCCCTGAACATGCGCGTATTAAGAGGCTCATGTACATACTGCTCTCCGCATTTTCTTCTTGTGCCTAAATTATAATAAAGACATACTGAATGGGTAGGAATATTAGACTTCTCAACTTCCACAAGACAGCCCAACCCCACCTCCTATTTCAACTGGCTGCGAAAGAATACTCAAGACTTTATCAAGCCTGACAAATTATTTACTAACTCCTCCCAAATCTCAAGTAAGCAAAGTAGTCCAGGAGCAGGTTCTGTACCACACGGTCTGAACCACACGACCGCCTCATCCCAGTGGGGCCCATCCCTTCCCTGACTTCTCCCCTTCGGTGATCCTGGTCTCCCCCCATCTCCATTCACAGGACCTCACTAATTACAGTCCCCCCATATCCCACTCGCACATGCAGTAGCACTATGCAGGGCAGCCTGGCCCCCAAACCCTACTACCCTTCATCCTGCCACCAGCCCTCTGTCTCCCAACATGGTCCCCCCCAAGATCCCTCACCCCCCTCATCTCATCACCTCCTGGGGTACAACCCCACTCCCTGTCCTCCCTTCCTGCCCTCTACTTGCCTGACAAAACTGCTCCTGGGAACAGCCCAGCTCCTCCTGACACTGAGCCAAGTGGGACCAGGGGAGCCCGAGGGCTTTTCCCTGTTCAATCTCCCAGCATCCTAGGCCATTTCACTTTTCTTTTCCCATCTCCTTACAACTCCAACATCTTCCTAATTCTCACTCTCAGGAGAAGACCAGGCCACCTACTTGCCTAGCAAACATGAGTGACCAGAAAATTGCACAAGCTCCCCCCACATTCCCTCACTAACTGCACCTGGATCTATATTCTCTGCCTTCTCCTCTGTCTGCTGGCAAGCCATCTCAGTGCCTGACCAAGGCCAGCCTTCACCTAGAGATGCAAAGCCCTGTCCCTTTCTCCTAGTCAAGGACATTGCTCCCCTCTCTCCTGCATCACCCCTGGACCTGTCTTCAACTGGATCCTTCACATTAGCATACTCACACTATCATTATTACTACTACTATAATACTTCACACCCACACCATCCACTCCCCTGCTCCCGCCACCACTAGCAACTTCTGCACCTGTGAGCTAGGCTTCTGAATGTAACTGAATTTTTTCTTGGAATAATTTTTTTATTTTTCAATTACAGTTGACATACAATATTATATTACTTTCAGGAGTACAACCCAGTAATTACACATTATGTAACTTACTAAGTGATCACCCCAATAAGTCCAGTACCCATCTGACACTGTACATAGTAACTCCAATATTACTGACCACATTCCCTGTGCTGTACTTTACATCCCCGTGACTACTCGGGAACTTCCAACAGATACTTCTGATTCCCTTCCCCTTTTTCACCCTTCCCCCAACCCTCCTCGTATCTGGCAATAATCAAAATGTTCTCTTTCTCTATTAGTCTGTTTCTACTGTGCTTGTTCATTTATTTTGTTTTTTATGTTCCATATATAAGTGAAATCATATGACATTCGTCTTTGTCTGACTGACTTCACTCAACACAGTACCCTCCAGGGCCATCCATGTTGTTGCAGATGGTAAGATTTCATTCTTATTTTGTGGCCGAGTCATTTTCCATGGTGTATATCCACCACTTCTTCTCTATCTATTCGTGTACTGATGAGCACTCAGGTGGCTTCCATACCTTGGCTATTGTACATAATGCTGCCACAAACATAGGGATGTATGTCTTTTCAATTTCGTGTTTTGGGTTTCTTCAGATAAATACCCAGAAGTGGAATTGCTGTGTCTTTCCTTGTCTCTTGTTATATAGCCTTTGTTTTAAAGTCTATTTTGCCTGGTGTAAGTATTGTTATCCCAGCTTCCTGGTTATTTGTTTATTTTCACCTTCAATATCTTTTTCCATTCCTTCACTTTTAGTCTGTGTGTCCTTCAATCTGAAGTGAGTCTCTTGTAGGCAGCATAAATAAGGATCTTGTTTTGTTATCCATTCAGACTCCATATGTCTTTTGATTAAAGCATTTAATCCATTTACATTTAAAGTAATTGTTGATAGATATGTATTTATTGTCATTTAATTATTCATATTTTTTATCTTTTTTTTCCCTTCTTCTTAAAGAAGACCCTTCAACATTTCATATAATCCCCATTTGGTGGTAATGAACCCCTTAAGCTTTTTCTTGTCTAAAAAGCTCTTTATCTGTCCTTCAGTTCCAAATGATAGCTTTGCTAGGTAGGGTAATCTTGGTTGTAGGTCCTTGCTTTTCATCACTTTGAGTATTTTGTGACTGTAAAGGTCTGTAAAGTTTCTGGTCTGTAAAGTTTCTTTTGAGAAATCAGCTGACAGTCTTATAGGAGCTCCCTTGAAGATAACAGCTTTTCTCTTGCTGTTTCTAAGAGTCTGTCTTTTTCTTTAACCTTTGGCATTTTAATTATGATATGTCTTTGGGTGACCCTTTTGGGCTCAACATGTTTGAGATTTTCTGCATTTCCTAGACTCATATGTCTATTTCCTTCACCAGGTTAAGAAAGTTTTCTGTCATTATTTTTCACATTGGTTTTAAATTCCTTGCTCTGATCCTTCCAGCATCCCCATAATGCAAATGCTGGTATGCTTGAAGTTGTCCCAGAGGCTCCTTTTGAGGTTATTTTCTTCTTTTTGCTGTTCAGATTGGGTGTTTTCTGCTTCCTTACCTTCCAAAATGCTGACTAGATTCTTTGCTTCATTTACTCTAATATTGATTCCCTATTATGTACTCTATATTTCAGTTAATGTATTTTTGATTTCTGACTCCTTCTTGTTTTCTACCTCCAGTTTTATGTTTCCTTTCTCTTTGATGAAGTTCTAAGTTCATCTACTCTTCCCCTAAGCTCACTGAGCATCCTTATAACCAGTGGTTTGAACTCTACATCTAGTATACTGTTTGTCTCCATTTTGTTTAGTTCTTTTTCTGGAGTTTTGTTGTTCCTTCATTTGGGCCATGTTTCTTTGTCTCCTCATTTTGTCTGCCTCCCTGTGTTTGTTTCTCTGTATTAGATAGAGCTGCTACATCTCCTGGGCTAGGTAGAATGGCTTTATGTAGTAGGTGTCCCGTAGGGTCCAGTGGTACAGCCGCCTCAGTCATCTAAGCTGGGTGCTCCAGGTGTGTCTCCTGTGTGAGCTGTGTGCACCCTCCTGTTGTAATTGAGCCTTGATTGCTGTTGGCCCCTTAATGGGAGGGTTTTACTCTCAGGCCAACAGGCTGTGAGGACTCACCTAGTGCTACTGACTATTGGAAGACTACTGTTCCTTCTCCTGGGGGCCCAATACAGACTGCTTGAGTTTCTCCATCACATGGTGGGGCAGTGTCCCTCAGAAACTGTGACCCAGCAGAGGGCAAATGAGAAGCTACAGAATATTTTCTGATGCTGCCTCAGAAGTCACACACCATCACTTCCATGACAGCCCAGTGGTTGCACAAACTACCCAAGTCAGTGTGTGAAGGCAGTACACAGGATGTGAACACCAGGAGACAGGGGTCTCTAAGGGTCATCTCGAAGACTGGCTACCATCCTGTCAAAAGAATTCTTCATCTCTGATATTGTGTTTTTCACTTTTGCATTTTAACTGAATCATTTTTATTGTTCCCATCTCCCTCCTGAAGTTCCCCATCCCTTCATGCCTATTATTTACCTTTCCCACTTAGACCCTTCAATATATGGATCAGAGTTATTTTTAATATCCTTGTCTAATAGTTCCTATGTCTGGATCATCTCATTAGCAGACTAATTAAAATAGTCAGCTCCTGACATAGGTCCTTTCCCCTCCCCCATTCTTGCTCTTTTGCTTATCTCATACTTTTTTACTTAGTGCCAAATATTCTATTTAATAGACTAGAAATCAATAATATTTGCAGCTAGAAATGGGCATGCTTTTTCTTTGATCAGATCACTACAGTGGGAGGTTAAGTCAATCTAGTGTACAGGTAAACTGGGTTTGGGTTTTATTTCCATTCCTACCCAAGGATATGTTTACTGATTTTAGAGAGGAAGGAAGAGAGAGAAACATAATGTGAGAGAGAAACTCTGATCAATTGCCTCCTGCATGCACCTCAGCACCTCAACTGGGAATCGAACCTGCAACCTTTTGGAATACAGGAAAACAACACTCTAAGCAACTGAGCCACCTGGTCAAGACTGGGTTTTGTTGTTGTTGATTTTTTTAAGAATTTATTTATTTATTTATTTACAAGAGAAGGGAAGGGAGAGAGAGGAAAAAACATCAATGTGTGGTTGCCTGTCACCCAACCATACTGGGGACGGGCCTGCAACCCAGGCATGTTTCCTGACTGGGAATCAAACCAGCGACCCTTTGGTTCCCAGGTCAGCACTCAATCCACTGAGCCACACCAGCCAGGACTGGGTTTTGTTGTTCTTACAGTTACCTTCAGTGTCTCACAGACTTCAGATTCCTCCAGGGGAGACCTGTCATTGCCCTGTGCTTAGAGAAGGCCCAGAGTGTCTCTTCTCAGCATTCCTGCTCCACCTTCACTCTCAGCAGACTCGGTGCAACTCCACCAGAGGCCATGTTTCTCTGTGATCCTGTCTCTCCCCACGTTGTATAAAGCTGCTGCTTGTTACTCAGAATAAAGCTCAGGGTGGGGACAGGAGAGATTCTCATTACTCTTACTCCAGCCTGTGTATGTGCCAGTATTTCTCTCCCATCAGCCAGTGATAAACTGAGCTAGTTCACATTTCTGTTAGACTCTGTACCTGAAAAATTGTTTATATATGTTATTTGAGGCTTATGATCATGCTTTCTTTCTCAGAGATTAATATTTGCTTCTGCCAGATACTTGATCACAATTCAGAATCACCTCAACCTAATGTCAACTGAAGAGGTGATTTTTAGTGGGCAAGGGAAACCTTCAGACCCAAATGCAGGTCTGACATCTGTGAAAGTGAGAAAGAAGGAAGAAGGGTGAGGGAAGAGAACCTCTGGCTGAAGTGCAGCTCTGAGCAAGTCTGGGCAAGGCTGATGGGCAACTGGGAAAGAGAGAGCAAAGGCTGCCCATCATAAGAGTCCCACGTGGGGCAGGAGGGCCCAGATCAGTCCCTCTAACAGGCTCCGTCATTGGGCAGGAGCAGCCCAGGAGGAGCATGACCTCTGTGGAACTCTGCAGCAGATGTGAAGGTCCAACCACTGAAGGATGTCGCAGGCTTTTTTTTACCCAACATTTACTTTATTTTGTACATTAGAGAAAGCAACATTTTGAAAATGTATATTTTCATTTATAAGTAGCAATGGTCTCTTCTTGCCCATGCTAAATTAAAAAACAGACACCAAAAGAAAAAGATTCCTTTAATTATATGTTTACTTTGCTTTTTGCAAAGTACCTTAATTTGAAAAACTGTGTCTAAACTAACATTTTCATTGAGTCTGATAATATTCTAAATGTACTTGAGAAACTAAGTACAGAAACATGTTGCTAATATTTTCCATCACCCCTTAATTTATGTTTCAGTCTACGGTTAAATTTTAATCTTTCCAAAATGAATTAGAACTACCAAAGAATGCACCATAATCCCTCACAACAAAACACCTTCCCTACATCAACCAAGTAGACAGTGCAGCTAAGATACTAACCGGCCCAGTGTCCTACAGAGTCTTCAGGGCCCTTTATTCAAAATTCATAGTTTCTCCTCTTTCAGGCAAACACCAAGCAAATATCTGTCTCTACAAAATACACAGGGTACCCTGGCTGAGTAGCTAAATTGGTTGGAGTGTTGTCCCTATACACCAAGGTTGCAGGTTCAATAGAAGAATCAATCAATGAATAAGTAAGTAAGTAAGAAAGAAAGTGGAACAACATGCATACATAAGTATAAGTAAGTGGAACAACAAATCAGTCTGAGTCTTTCTGTCTGTCTGACTCTCTCTCTCTCTCCCTGCTGTGATTTAGTTCCCATCACAGTTTCCTCTGTCTCACCACTTAATACCGCTGGTTTTCTCAAATTTGCAAATCCCCAAGTTTCCATACTCTACTTCCAAAAACTCACCTGCTGCATGAGCAGAAGCCACTGTCATAATTCAACATGTGTGTTTGTCAAAATTAGAACCATCAGATAGAATGGGCTTATTCAGAAGACAGTAAGTATGGTAGGCACAGAAATGGACCCCAAAACGCCCACACCCTAATCCTCAGAACCTGTGACTATGCCACCTTACCTGTCAAGGTGCAGTGGCACACCCTCACAGTGGTTGTGGGGCACCCGCAAAGCAGGAGCTCCCGCCATCACTGTCATTCGCCACAAGGCCACACGAGGTGTTTACAGAAAACACTCTCTCCTTGGAGGGAAGAGGTGGCTATGGCCTGTTAACATAGGCCAAGGCAGTGCCACACCGCACTTTCAAAGCCCTGAGGGACAAAATCTACAGAAGGACCTTCATCAACATTAAAACAATAAAAGAACAGAATCAAAGAAAGCAGAATAAGGCATCAGACAGAGGACAATAATGAGTCCGAGTTTCTTGTTCCGGGTGTGCAGTGGGGCAGGTGTGTGCACACATTGGATCGCCATGCGGAACAGAGTTCTCCTGGGGGGTCGGAGCCTGCAAAGTCTGAAAGCCACCATCCTGGAGGGAGGGGAGAGGGGTGCAGCATCAGGACGGGAGGCACATGCACACGTCACAGTGCAGTGCTGGCTGCATTACACATGGGAGCTGCAACTGTGACACCTGCCGTCACCAGGTAACTTCCAGAACAACATAACTGCCTGTTCATCTCAGAGTCTCGGAAATCTGTGTCAGCCCTCACATACTTGACGTTTCATTTTTAAAAATTTAAAGAGAAAATATGTCAACTTTCAATGACAACTACTTGAGAAAGGGATGGCACATACCCCAACAGCATAAGATGACCACAATTACAAGAATTCATGCTTCTGCAAAACCGAGCAAACATCAGGCAGCACGCCCAGAGGGAAGTTAGCTGGCCACCTCTCCTGGGTTTCAGTTAGGATCACAGAATTGGCTGAAAAAATCTTCATCCATTGTACACAGGCCATCATTTTGTGCACATTCCCTTTTGTCTATCAACTTTTGAAAAGAAAGGGTCGTATTCTATCATCTTTCCTTATTTAGAAACCCGTTTTCCATTTCAAGTCAGCACATGGGGTGGGGTATAGGAAGGGCCTTCCCCACTGCAGTGACACTGGCCTCTGAGTTCCTTCCCTCCTCACCAGAACATTCCCCTCAGCTGCAACCCCAGCCAGCTTCCTGGTGGCGAACATTACCCAAAGCTGCATTTCCACAGACCTAATAAACCCATCCTCGACGCCTCCTTCAAAGCACTGGAGAAGATACTGAAGCCAGGGGCCCCACAGGCTTCCCTGCAGGGTGACGGGACCACCCACCAGTACACTCAGGGGAAACAGCCACTGGCTAGCCCTGCAGGGTGACGAGACCACCCACCAGTACACTCAGGGGAAACAGCCACTGGCTAGCTTGTCGGCACATTACTGACCCACCACCCACTGCATTTTCTCTGATACCTCACTCCCTTTGCCTCCACAGGGACACCACGGAGCCTCCACCACGTACACGTCTGACTCTGCATGTCCCACAGCTATGACACCCCACTGACATTCCCGGAGCAAGCCCGTTGTGGACCCTGGCGAGTGTTGCCTCCCTTCCTCCCAGCACATGTCTGCTTACCCAGCCACAGCCTCATCTGAGACCAGCGCCAGGCCACCCAAGTCTGGGGAACTCAGTTCTCCGTCTCCTCAGACCTCTCCTTTTCCTGCAGCTCCTCAGTGACTAACAGGCAGGCCAGGAACCTCCACCACGAATTCTGAAAAAAGCTGAGGAACTGATTTACCCAGATCAGAAACCCGACTCATTTGGAGTTTACTTTCTCCTTACTCATCCTGGACTTCAAGTCCCTTCCTAGTACGTGTTAACAGCCTCTCCTTCACCAACAAAGCAAAGCAACGCCGCAGCAGCCGAGTGCTCTCTCCACCTGTGGCTGCTCCTAGGCTGAGCCAGGGAATGTGTACAGAGCACCAGCCGCGTGCTTGGCACGAAGCTGGTGCTCAGAAACACCTGCTTCCATCGTTTCCCTGTTTCACCCGCCAGGAGCTGAAGGACTCCTTTCTCATGCTCCTCTTTGACCTAAATGTAACCCAAAAGGGATGATGTTTGTTGGTTTGTCTGCATTTCGCAAATTGCGTAAGCCTCACCTCCCTGGGCTACTTGTCCCTCAGTCACCACCCTGACAAGCGGGTGCCATGCCCTCTCCACACTGCCTGAGTACACTGCAGGGCTCAGACTCAACTGAGTCAGTATACACACTCACACATACTTTCACACTCACATGTTCACACTCACACTGACAGATAACGCCCCCTGACACACACTAACATACTCATGCATATGCACACTGGCACATACTCAGACATATTCACTAACATATTCACACACACTGATACACTGGCACACACTCAGACACACTAACATACACAGTCACACACACACAGTATAGTGTGAGTCTAGCTGTGGTTTTAACAGAGGAAGGACGCTCCCTCCTTCTCTACCTGCAGAGTGCCCTCCTCTCTAGGAAGGTCATCTTCTGGGCCATAGCCCAGAGCCTCAGGAGGGACATTTGTGACAGGAGGGGAGCCCAGGCAGCTCTCCAGATCACCTGGAGATGGCGGGGGTTGGGGGAACAGCCACAGGGAACTCCGCCTTGGAAAGCCCTGCCCCTCATTAGCCACTCCTGTTGAGGAGAGCCAGATCAGGGAGGAAAACAGCAGCAACAGGAATGCGAAGCTGCACACAAGCCCAGGAAGCAGAGTCAACCCCACACAAACTGGAGGGGGCGGCTCTGCTGCTGTCTCCATGTTAGCGACAGGGAAGCTGGGGCTCAAAGAGCTTTCGGACTCGCAGAAGGTCACTGGGCTGCTCAGTGTCGAGCCAAACACAGTGAGCTCAGACCCACCTGACGACGCCAGCACTTCAGCACGCTGCCTGCTCTGTGTCTTCTCAGACTCCTGACAGCTCGGCACTCCAAAGCCAGGTCAGCCACTCTCCCTGACACAAACTTGGGCACAGCTGAAGTCACTGAACACACAGTGCATTCCCGGCCCCTGGAATTCCCAACGTACTTTGTGATGGGATATTCAACTAACATAATCATCAAGTGACATTGATCGGGCTGTTCCCATGTGTCCGGCGCTGTGACGGGCCATAAATAAATCACTTCCTTCATCATCCCATGCCCCTGTGATGGAAAGCTATTAAGCCACTTTACAGACGAGGGTCACGGGAGCCGATACACTTGCTGAAGGATGTAAAGGAAACCAGGAGATGGGAGTCAAAACCAAGCAGTCTGTCCCCGGAGATGACGAAGCCAGATGAGAGGCTGTGCCACCCTACTTTTCAGAGTGGGCACCTGGGCATCCGGCCCAAAGTAGAGAAAGGCTCTGTCCTTCAGTAAAAACACTGGGATAAATAGGTAACTTATCACTTAATAACATACATGTTGTGGACTACATCTAATACTGTGAATAAAAGTGACCTCAGATGACATCAGGGAGGAAGTGTGGCTTCCCCAGACCAACCACAGGGATCCAGGTGAGCTGGGTGTCCCTCCAGGCCTCCCTTCACTTCCGACAGCTCACCTTCCAGGCTGCCCTCTATGGGTAAAACAGGGGTGCCTTGCCCACAGAGGCCAGCCAAGCCTCCCCACATTCACCTCCCAACAAACTGACCATTCCCAGAGACAACAACCTGCCAGGCCCAGGTGGCCATCTGACCCTGCACCTGCAGGTCTGTCTCTGGACACCTGGTGTCCAGTCTGTGGTCACCAGCCCCAGCGTTCAGGCGCTCACTCAGGTGCATCAAGGTAAGAGTGCTCGTGGGCACGTGGCTCTAACAGGAAGCCCTGAGGTAGTGGGCCAGGTGCTGCCCGAACCGAGCACTCCAGGCCAGTTCAGCAACACAGGCTGAGTTCTGGACGCCTCAGGTGAAGGTCCCAGCAGGGCAGGCTTACTCAGCACCTCCCTCCTTGCCTTGCTGGTGGCCATCTTCAACTCACTGCAGGAACCCAGAAATACCCGCTGTAGGCAAAGCGTCCTAGAGAAATGGGACCTTCCACCCAAACTGTCCGTCCTATGCTGCAGCCACACTTACCTTCCTCATGACACAACCTGGCTTCTACTCTGTGACACTGAGCTCCTCGGCTGGAGGTCTGGGTCAGAGCCCCCAGTGCAGCAGCGAAGGTCCTTCAGGAGTTGAGCCTGACCTGCCCTTCCATCTATCTCCCCAGCCTGTCCACCTACTGTGCGGTCCTTGTCACTGTTCCCTAAAAGCCTCTCAGAGTTTTACCTGTCCACTAGCACATCTGCCATTCCTTCTCCCTCCTCCCTAGTCAGCTTCTGTATTTGCGAAGAGGCTCTTTACCCTTCAGCACATGGCTTCCCATGACCCAGGCCTTCCTCAACATGCACATGGCCAGCTAGTCCTCATGGTCTGGGGGCTCAGACCACCACTGGGCCAGGGTCCCCCCCCTTGTCTGCCTCCCCCACTGGCCCAAAAGCTCCTGGAGGGCAGGCTCGGTGTCCAGGCCAGCTATCACTCTCCAAGGTCTGGCCGCACTTTGTGACACGGAACAGGTCCCCCAATGAAAAAAGGACACAAACAAACCCCAAACCTACGTCTCTGCTCCTCATTTGACAACAGTCTGTGCAAGGTCAGTGAGTTTGGGGGCATGTCACTCCACCGGCCCACCTTCTCCCGCTCCAGAAGGAGAATGATCCTGCCCTCCCCCCTTTCTTTGCACAAAGAATGCTGCAAAATCACTCTCCACAAGGACTCTCACTCCTCAACAGAGGTTAATCAGATTCTGGCATCATGATTTCAGACCTTAAGGCCAACTGAAATCATCTTTTGACCATATTACAATTTCCTCACAGTCTTCCCTTCTTTTCTTGTCATCAGTCCACGCATTCCTTCCTTTTCCAGCTATCGGTGGGAAAACACACAAATGTGTTGTTCAAAGAAAGGCACCAACCAATCCACTAATGACCAAACTTAAGGGCAATTTGTATAAGCATCACACTCACTCTATCTTACATAAGCATAACTGAAAAAGGATCTGAGCAAAGACTCACAACCTAAGTTAGCCTCGCAGCTTTTGAAGAACAGCGTTCCACAGCCACGGAAGCACTAAGGCCTGCCCCCCCACCCCGAGGTGCAGACTCCTTCACACCCCTTTGGGGGCTTTATCACACTTTCTGTGGGAAAAGGAATCTTGTCCTGGTGGGTAATTACCACAAAACCAACTTGGTTTTCAAAAAAGAGAACACTTTTCCCTCACAAGGAAAAATTTCTATCATATTTCCTTAAAAAAAAAAAAGACATAATAAAACACTCTCCAGTTTTATATCCCACATGAGTAAACACATATGGTATCAGAGAAATGTATACCTGAAACTTATATGACCCTAGTAACCAATGTCACCGCAGTAAATTTAATAAAAGAGAAATTAAAATAGCCTTGGATGGGTGGCTCAGCTACTTGGAGCGTCATCCTGTGCACCAAAAGGCTGTAGGTTCGATCCCCAGTCAGGGCATATACCTAGGCTGTGGGTTTGATCTTCAGGCGGGGCAGGTACAGGAGGTAACCAATCGATGTTTCTCTCTCACATAAATGTTTCCCTCTTCCTTCCTCTCTCTCTAAAATCAGTAAACACAACCTTGGGTGAGGATTAAAAATTTTAAAAGAACACTTTCTGCTGTTTTTAATTACCTGGACTATTCCTTTGTGTTGGAGTCACACTGACTTGGGAACTGTCTGCTTCCCGCAGAATGGCCACCTGGCCCAGGGCTGCCACTGCACCTGGGCAGCCAGCGTGGTGCCCACCTGGAGCACTCAGAAGAGGGAAATCAGGGCCTCTTCTCCACTCTCTCCAGACTGTGGACTGATCCTCCTCCCTCCCTCTGCCCCTTGGAAACCGGACCCCCAGTCTATCCCACAGCGCGACATTCAGCCTTACTCTTTCCTGTTTCCTGGGTCACTTCGCAACAAACCAGCCCACAGTGGAATCCCAATTCAGTCGTCTCATTCTGCTCACGATGTCCCTCGACCCTTATTAACCCAAGTAGCCCTCCCGACAACCCTCCAGGGCAAGTCCTATCCCCATTTCACAGAATAAAAAGCTGCCAAGGCTCAGAGAAGCTGAGTGACCGCTCCAGGCCACCATGGGAGTCAAAAGTGGGGCTGGGATGGGAACCCGGGGAGCTGGGCAGTGGAACCCCGGAGCCCAATGCTTACTCTCATGGCCACACAGCCCCTCACCCTATTATTTCCCACTAGTGGCATCGCTCAGAGCAGCGACATTCTGTTCACCTAGGCTTCTTCCCCCAAGAAGAGGATTTCCGAAAGAGTTTCCCAGAGTGCCATAGATGAACGAGGAGCAGACTTCAAATCTAGATATTTACAAGCTTCTGATGGGCTGGGTGCAAACTCAAACACTCTACACTCCTACCTTCTATAACAGGAGCATTTATAATTCAGTGTCAGTTGCTACTGGTGAGGATGTCATTTCCATTCCATCACTTTCTAAATCTTTCAAGTGGCAGAACAGTTTGTTAATCTTTTTATGTGTAGTGGCTAAAACTTGAAAGAGAAACGATTCTATATTTAATATTCAATTCAATAGTTTTTAATAAATAAAAAATATAAACAAAGTAAAGAAAAAAGAATTGTTAGCAACAAGGCCTGTCCTGGTCATACGGACCAGGCCAGGTCTGCGTCAGGGTCCCTGTCCTTTTAATCCTTTTCCTCTCTCAGCACCCCCAAGAAAACGGCCAACCAAAAAGAACTACTTCTTTGCTTCTGTACAACTTGATGTGAATTTGTATCCATTGGATTATTACTTTTTCCCAGGAATACCCGTACTTTTTAAATACTCTCATTTGTGAAATAAAAGCCTCTGTCCTCCTTATAAAGGACCCTTGGTTGGCCTTGTGGTGACTGATCCAGCAGAGAAGGGAGGCAGACAGCTGTGTGCATTCCTGGAGCCAGGGCCCAGCTCCCCGACTGGCACCTCATGGAAGCTGCCTGTCCATCCCGAGCCTAGGGCCCACACCAAGCCCTTCATTCCCCTCACTTCGTAAAGCACATCCAGCTACAGATTTAGGAAGTATTTATTCTCACATGACCTTTCAAAATAATGCACTCAGACATGTTGAGATACCTGTGATTGAAATTCATCTTTACCACCCCACCCTGCAAGTGGGTGTTTCCCTGAATCCCACCTTCTCACTGTGACGATTTCCTGGCCTACGAAATCCAGGCTCTTAGCTCCCTTTTGCCACCAGGTGCTACGGGTCTGTCTCTGTTTCAGGGAATCTCGCTCCCCTCCCCCACATGGATGAATGATCCATCACCTTGCAGGGTGCTGGTAGCACAGGATCCCTGACCCCCAGGGGACGGTACATCCTCATCCCCCACTGCACAGAGTCCTGGACAGGCCAGCAAGGTCCTACCGTCCGGTCCAGCCAAGGGGAACATATGTCTCTTTCTAAGCTGAACGCTGAGGTGTGGAAGGTGTCAACAGCTCCAAAGCAGGGTCTGTTGTCGCCCTGCACCTTGCTGAGTGCTGGAGGCAAAGAAGGCCAGGGAGATGGGAAGGAGCACCCTGCTGGGAGGCGTGCGCACAGCCCTGGTCAGCGTCTGTGACGCTCATTCAGTAAATATTTACATACCACTGGCTCTGCAAGTAGGGCACTGGGGATGGAAAACCAACAACCCAGATACTAGGCGAAGGATCACCAGTTCAACACAAGAGTAACAGCAGATTACACAATGAAACGTAAACCAAACACAAGCCAAAAACTCGGGTGTTATTTTAAAAGTCAGCTCCCTGTCACAATAGAACCACAGTTCCAGAGGCTGACATTCCCATGGGGAGAAAGTCAGATAAACATAGGTCCCCAGAAGCAGAGAACTTTAATTATTATATGTAGGCTGGAAAGGCGAGCCTTTGGAGGGAGCGTGCAGTGGCGGGGGACACAAGTCATTAAATTCACCTGGAAGTGGTGAGCCGTTAGATTTTTTTAATGTTGTAGTTCAGACAGAAGAGGTAGATTGGAGTTCTCCCAACCTAAGGCATGGACTGAACAAAAAAACTTTACGTGTAAAAGATGGACAAATTTTAGGGCAGAATCAGTAAATGGTAGAGATAAGGATGGTAAGAACTGAGTGGTGGGGGCTCTCCTTATTCCACTTATGAGCAAATTATCTCATTTAACCCTCCTGGCCATCCATGGGCCCCTCACCCTTGCCCACTGGCTGCGTCATGAACTAGGTATCCATCTGACAGCTGCGGGGGGACACAGGGAAGCTCAATAAGGAGTGAGTCACATGCTGTCATCCAGGCCCCAGGCTCAGAGGCACCCACACTGCATCTCACCCAGGAGCCGGAGCTCGCCCAAGGCAGCATCAAGGCAGGGACCAGGCAGGCTGGTCTGACCTCAGACTCATGAGCTTTCTGTCTCCCCATTGGCCCTGACAGGAGGGGCAAAAGTGAGCAGAAAATAACTAACGAGATTACCGGGATGCAAGTGTCTTCTCCTTGTTTCCTAGTTCCACTTCCTATCCTGAGCACACTGCACACTCAAGTTCCCGCAAACCCAGGTGACAGGCCACAATCCCAGATCGCTGGCACTGCCAGTGACCTCCTGACCCACCCTCCACCCTGCACAGGAGGGGGGGGGGGTTGAGGGGAAAGGAGTGAGCTGCAATCCTTCCTCTCAGTAACACACACATAACTCCTTCTCTGTACCCTGCTGCTCTCGGAGAAAGGAAGGACAGCAAAACATAGCATTTGGAGTAGACTAACTCTACAAGGAGGGGCACAAACATCTTCCAGCCCCCACTCCCTGTCCCACAGCTGCCGACACAACAGTGTTGAGATCTGGCCACATAGACACTGTGGATGGAGTCAGCTCCGCACCCTCCCAGCACCTCACACGCGCAAAAGTGCTCCTGAGACAGACATAGTAGCAGAGGGAAGGACAGTGGCCCAGACCCAGGGGCTGTGAGTTTGAGACCTTGATAAAGTTATTTAAGTCTCTGGTCTCCATAAAGGGAGACCACAATTTCACCTCAGGAGGCCTGGTGACACTGGATGACAAATGGAAGCACCTCAAGCAAAGCAAAGGGCACACAGCACAGGTAGACAAATGTCACTGCTGCCGAATCAACACCTTGGATAAAATTAATCAAACGAGAAGCTGGCTCCCCCGCATCACCCAAGGCTGCAGAGCCCTGCCCCAAGGAAGGCAGGAAGTTGTGATAGCTCGTCAAGGAAGGATGAAAGGACAGGAGCTCACCTGGAAAGGGAGGAGCTGTCCACCCACCTGCCTGGCCTGGAGGAGGTTCCAAAGTGTGGCCCCAGGCCAGCAGCACAGTGTCACCTGGGGACTTCTCACAAATGCACATTCTCAGGCCTTACCCCAGACCCACCCAATCAGAACTTCTGGGGGTGGACCCACATCTTTATTTAACATGTCTTTAGGGGCTTTAGGAGTACAGAATTTTAAGTTGGGGGTCTACAATTCTACAAGGAAAATTACACTGAATACAGCATGGGCCACCATGTCCACCATTGGAAAGCATGGCTCAGCAAAGGGCTGCAGCTGTCCCTGTGTGACTGTGACCACACCCTACAACCAGCTACACTGAGCTGAACTGCGTCACGTGCTCAGTGACGCGTCACTTGTCGAGGTTGGACAGCTAGGATACCATCGTTAACCTAAAATTAAGGTCATTATGCCTTTGAAGGTGATGGGCAAGAAGCATTTATTTGAGATCAAGCACTGATTCAGGTGGAAGCCTAAACATTGCTCCAGTCTGGAGACAAAAGGGAGGGGCATCTGTGAGAAAGGGAAAGGGAGCGTGAACAGAAGGAGGGAGGCACTGCTGTTGGTGCAGGGAGCAGAGGGATGCTACTTCAAAACAATGCTTTTAATTTTCAGTCCAGTAGTCATCAGCCCAATAGTCATAGCACCTGCTTTCTGGTTAGCCTTGCAGTTTTCTTTGGGGTGGGGGAGTGGAGAGCACATGGGCTTCAGCCCAACGGTTACTTGCCCCACGTTAACGTTGGAAGGTTTCAGGCAGAAGACACATGAGGCAGCTCCTTGGCGACAGCAGCTCTGGCTCCTTTTTAAAGTGGCCCTGTTCCTATTACTTTTTCACAGCACTTGAAGCACAAAGCCCTCATAGAAGTAATCTTCCCAGGAAAATACTGGAAGGCAGATCAGCCAGCATCTAACTTTCTCTGTTTCCCCCTCCTGCCCTAACACAGATTTTTTGAGTGCCCCCCGTCCTGGCTTGCAGTCCAGTCGAAGGGCAGAGCAGCACTGCCAGAGCCAACAGGCTTGGTGTCAGCAGCTGGAGGAACGTGCAGCGCAGATAATCAGGTATGGCTTTAGATTTTCCAAAACACTCAGACATCGTAGACAAAAATAAAGGCAAAAAAAATCTTCCTTTCAAGGCAATCTGTCTCTGAATAACTTCATGCCTAAATTTAACCACAGGTTCTTTGCCCACTTATAACATTTTTATTTTTCAATTTTAAATAATACAAATTAGAGGAGCACATGCCACTTCCCTCCACATTTCTTTACAACCCCTTGCAGAGCTGTAACTTTTCCAAAATAAAAATTTATGTAGAGAGCAGTCAGGTTCCCCCTGGTTATTCTGTCACACACATACACAAAGGCAGGAGGTCACAGCCCAAATCTTTGTGTTGATTTCAGAATTCAGCCCACTGCTCCAGCCTGTGGAAAACTGAGGCATCGCCAGAGTGGCCAGCTCAGGGACACCCAGCTGCTGTGAGAGCCATGCACCAAAGTGTGCTCAGAGGCGCAGGTGGGGCCTGGCAGCAAGGAATCAGAAAGGCAAGCAGTGTCCTAGGGACCAGGAGACCTGCCCCAGGTCCTGGCTCCTGCAATGCCTGGGGGCACAGGCTCCACCCCTCCGGGCTGCCTCGGGGGACTCCTGGCTCTCTCAGCCCCCAGCCCTCCCTCTGATCCTAGGGGAGAAGGCCTGTCTCTGACTCACAGAGCAGGTGCCAGCCCTACACACTGGGGCACCACCAGGCCTGCATCTCTCTGGGAGGAGCCTGGGTAGGCTTCTGGCTCTGGTGCTGCCCCAGGGCCTCTGCCAGGAGGGAGGGGCTGTGAGCACATCCCAGAAATTCAATTAGCAGCCCTGCAAGCTGGCTGACTGACACAGACCTCCAGCCAGGCCCCTATTAGGGCATCAAAGACATTTTGACCTCCCTGACATCCTAGTTGTTCTTCCTCAATGTGCTCAGAACCTGGGCAGGGAAGAGGACTAATGGGCGGCTGGGACACCTCCCCCGGGGTGCCGTCTAAGATGCAGAGCCCTGGCACTGTGCCCTCTCCAGGCCCGGGGGCCAGTTAGGTAACTCTAAATCAGCACTGGTGCCTACGGCAGCCCTGGAGAGTCTGGTTATCTGGAAAATGGAGGAGACCCTGTCCAAAGAATATTCTAGCACTGAGTTTCCTGTTACACAAAACTGGGGTCTATGTGAACAGCTTCTACAGAGGTTCCAGATCCCTCAAGAAGTTCAGGTCAAAGGCACCTCCGGGCAGAATTAGAGTAACCACAACAAGCTCAAGACTGAAACAGGACAGGGAGGAAGAGCAGCCAGCAAAGGAGCGGAGGCTTTCCCGCGAGGACTCCAGACACTCCAGCAAGACTGGGGACAGGGAGCCAGGCCCTGCGAGTGTCCAGGAGCCTGAGGACAGAGGAAGGGCAAGAGCTGGGGCTGGGGACGGCCCCTGGGCAGAGCAGGACTGCCAGACACCATTCTGAGGAGGGAACCCCCACAATGTCTTCCACTGGAGTCCCAACAGCCCTTCCCCAGGACCACATCAGGGCCTGAGACAGCGTCAGTGGCGGAATTCACCAGCTCAGAGCCAGAAGTGGAAATGCTGGGCACTTGTTATCTGTCACACAGCACAGCATGTTTATAAGCATCTCAGAAAACCAAAGTCCTACAATGTTCTTTAATCAACAGAAATCCATAAGAAAGGTCCCCCATGCAGACCCCACGACCTATGAGTGAAGAGGTGGGACACAGTGTCACTGGTGTTGAGAGATCGCTATGCAATGTGGTCTGTTTTATTTTAGAAAATCTAATGACGTTTATAAGAGACCTCTCTGGGCCTCTGCTGACTTGGTCCTCCCACCCTAGTTTTCCCATATGATGCTGGACTTACTAACCCATGCTAACCACCCACGCTGGAGAAGAGACACAGTGAGAATCCATCTCCCCAAACACTCGTTTGTATCTGCGGCCCCGATCTGTCTGCTGAACCTCCCAACAGTCCCTTCCCACTCACAAACTTGGGGAACGTCCAGCCCCCTGCTCCCCATGCAAGCCTGCCCTGCTCCTCTGCGGGGACAGCAGTGCCATCTACCAGCCAGGGGCTGGACCCCTTTCCTCGCACAGCCCACATGGAGCCCCTGGGACATCCTGCAGTCCTAGGTCCTGGCACATTTCCACCTGCTGGCACCCTGGGAGCCACCTGAGTTCCCATCTGAGAGGCAACAGGCACCTGGTCTCCCTGCCTGCCCCCCACCTGGCCACACCCCCCACCTGGCCACTGCCTACTCGAAACACAGCAGCCAGGGGACTCCTTTCAAAATGAAAAGGAACAAGTTACCCCTCTGCTCAGAGCGCTGCAATGTCGTCCTGGTCACCACCAGCAGGAAGCCCCCAAAGCCCTGCCCACCTGCCCCTGCCCCTCTGCACCCCCTTCCCTACCACCCTGCTCCTCCTCCAACCCTCCAGGCCCCCTGCCAACCAGGCCTTCGCACTGGCCCTTCCCTCTGGACTAATTCCCTGCCTCCTCCAAGTTTGCTCAAATGGCATTAAAAGCCCCGCCGTGGTGACCATATTTGAATCATCCTCGCCCCCTCCTTTGACCCCTTTATCCTGTTCTCATTTTTCCCCATCGTACATTCTAACACACCACACAACTCACTTGGCTTAGTTTTGACGCCTCCCTCACCACAACCTAAGGCCCACAAGGACAGAGTGTGTCTGTCACCTAGGACAGTGTCTGGGATGCAGCAGGTGCTCAGGAAAAGCCGAGCTTCCCCAGATGCCACATGCAGAAGGCAGGCGGCCAGCTCAGCAGTCTGCTGCTCCCCCAACCCTCACCAGGCTGCCTGAGCTGTGACTCCATGTCAGGAGGAGGGACGTCTCAGAGCAGAGAGCCCAGCCCCACAGTCTGCCAGCCAGCCTGAGATGCTCTGCATCATCAGACCTGGAACAGCACCCCCAGGAGGCGGAATGGGAGTGAGACCCTGACAGCCACTGTGATCCAGGCACAAAACCTGCCCAGGACCGTAAACACACAGAGCACTGGCCAGACCACACACAAGTGTGGGCTCAGCAACTCTGCTGGCAGTGAAGATGAAACTCGGCCCTCCCCTCAAGGACATCGGGGTCTCAGCAGGAAGAGAAGGGCTACACAGACACCGCAGCACCTGTGCTCAAACCTGCAATGACAGTGCACACACTGTGAAGTATCAGCCACCAGAATCTGCCAGGCAAAGAAGGAAAGCAGAGGAAACAGCACCTGCAAAGCCATGACAACGCAGAAGGCGAGGCACCGTGGAACAGTGCGCTGATAAGCACACTGGGCTGCAACATCACATGGGAGGGGGAGCTGCAGCGGAGGGGGCCGCCCACCCAGGGCACAGCTTTGCCTTGTAAACACACAGAGGGCCTGGTAGGTGGGGAGCAGCAGAGAGTACACAGCTGACAGAGGAGCCCAGGACAGGAGGGGTCTGGAGTAGGGGCCCTCACAGACAGGGTTCTCATGAAAGGGCAGAGGGCACAGTCCCGCTGAGAAACCAGGAAGGTTCCAAGGATTTGAGCCCAAGGCTCTGTGAACAGGAGTCACCCAGCCCACCACCTAGCAAGACCGGATGGGCCGTGGGGAAGGCACACCTTTGGTGGCAGAGGACAATGGGCAAGAGCAGGGAGGAAATCCCAGAGAGCTGGGACCACTGCTGACGACTCAGGGACGTCCCTGAGCACCACCAGATGCAATGCCAGAGGGACACAGCAAATGCCCACAGCCCAGGCCACAGCAGGCACCGTCTAGGGAGGACAGGTGGTTTGTTCCCTCAGGTCTATTCCTTGCAAACAAGGGTAGGAGGCGGATGGAGACAGGAGAACCCCTTCCTAACCCCAGAGAGAACTGATAGGGACAGACCCGATGGTCAGCATGGAGATAGAGTTAAGGCCACAAAGGGTAAGAACCGCAGATGGTGAAGACCAGGAAAGGCCTGGGTGACCTCAGGGACAACCAGACCAAAGTTGGCCAGAGTCTAGTAGGTTGTGCTAAGGGCAGGTCTACACCTGGCCTGAAAGTTGGGTCGGGCAGGGTCTCAGAGAATCACCAGGGCAGGGTGCACTGTCTGAGCCAGGTGATGGAGTCTCAGATATGGCACCTTCCTGCCTGCTCTGTGGCAGCAGGGAGGGCTCAGCAAAGGAACAACAGATTCTGCCAGCCCTTCTGTCTGGGAGAAAGCTGCTCCTCCAGTTCTTGTCCTCCAGATAATTCAGTTCTTTGTGTGTCCCTGGTGCCTTTCAAGCTGCTGCCCCAGCGTTGAAGCTCAGAGGCAGTGAGTCCAAGTAAGTCCATGTGCAGGACCTTTAAGAGGAACCCCTGGGACTCCAGAAGTCTCCATCTCCCTCAGCCTCAGTCCCTGCTGCTTTTCACAGCCAGAAGTTTTGGGGACTTCTCTTCCCAACACTGGAATCCTGGGCTGGGTGGCCCCGTATGAGGCTGGGACTCCTCGCTCTTCAGTGAGGACCTCCAAAGCTGAAGTGCCTCTCCCAATTTTTACCTGCTACATGTGGGTCTAGGACAAGCTGGGTTCTGCGTCTACATCCCCACTACCAGTCTCAATGTGGCTTCTTCTTTAAATCCTTAGTTGTAGGGCTTTCTGTTCACCTTGATTTCAGGTGGTTCTCAAGGCTGTTCTGTAGTTTAGTTGTAACTCCGACATGGTTGTGGGAGGGGGTGAGTACCAGGTTTACCTGCACTACCAGTTTACTTGAAAAGCACCAGCCTGCCCAATCTGTAGAGCTTACCTCAGCCTCACTCTATCCGATGCCCTGGCCCATGGCAGGGCCACAGCCCACTCTCTGGCCTCCGAGCTCCTGCAGTCTCATCCCCAGGCCCAGGAGGAGCTCAGGTGATGCCAACTGGTGGCATGAAGTCATCTTCTACAAACACTTATGCTGTAAACAAGACTGAAATCATAAATGCAGGAACCCCAGCATTCTCAACTTCCCCTACCTGAGCTGAGAAGAAATAGTCAATAAATATTAAGTTGCTGATCAACTAAAACTGAAAAAAATAGTGAAAAACAAAACTGTAATTCTTGAAGTGCTTCCTGTGTTGTGGGGTGATACCCCTCCATGAATGATGAGGTACCTCCTTTAGCTTTTGCACAAATAAAGGTTTGTGTGTTTAGCAATCTTTTTGGCACTGTCCTGACACTGCTGTGCACCATTAACTAGCCTCTTTTGTGTCTACATATTTAAACAGAATTGCAAAGATTATGCAAACAGGTTCTCACTCACACTCTGTGTGTCTGTGTTTGCTTTCAATCTCTATAGAACCTAGTAAGTGTTCAATCGATGCTATTTAATCGATTTATTAACTAAACACATAAAAATAGAAATAAATACAAATTGTTTTCTGTCTAATTTTAAAAAAGATGACTCTTTGAGGGAGATAGCTTCTCTCACTAATGAGGAGACCATACTATTGCATCTGTACGAAAAAAAAGGTTTTGGTTGTAAGGTGATTTTTTTTACTGAGTATTTTTTTCTTGCAACTTTATTTTCTATTTGGTTTCAGGTATACAGCTTACTGGTTAGACAATCATACACATTACATAGTGTTCCCCTCGATATTTCCAGTGCCCACCTTGCACCATACAGTTATTACAATACTACTGACTACATTCCCTATGGTTTACTTACATCCCCATGACTACTTTGTAACTGCCAATCTGTACCTCTCAATCCCTTCACCTTTTCAATCCCATCCCCAGTACCCTCTTCCCTCCAGCAACCACCATTCAGCTCTCTGTGTCCGTAAGTCTGTTTCAATTTTCTTTGCTCGTTTATTTTGTTCTTTAGATTCCACATATTAGTGAAATCACATGGTATTTGTCTTTTTTTCTCCGTCTGACTTACTTCATTTATAATACTCTCTAGGTCCATCCATGCTGTCTGTCATAAACAGTAAGATTTCATTCTTTTTTATGAATAAGTAGTATTCCATTGTGTATATGTACCAGTTTTTTACCCACTCATCTGATAATGGGCACATGGGTTGCTTCTATATCTTGGCTACTGTAAATAACACTGCAATAAATATAGGAATGCATGTAGTCTTTCAAATTTGTGTTTTAGGTTTCTTCAGATAAATACCTGGAAGTGGAATTGCTGGTCATGAGGCAGTTCCATTTTTTATTTTTTGAGGAAACTCCACACTATTTTCCATAGTGGCTGCACCAGTCTACATTCCCACCAACAGCACACAAGGAGTCCCTTTTCTCCACATCCTCACCAGCACTTGATTTATTGATGAAAGCCGTTCTGACAGATGTGAGGTGATATCTCATTGTGGTTTTAATTTGCATCTCTCTGATGATTAGTGACACTGAGCATCTTTTTGTATGTCTATTAGTCATTCACACATGTCCTCTTTGGAGAAGTGTCTATTCAGGTCCCGTGCCCACTTCTTAACTGCATTCTTGGTTTTTTGGTGTTGAGCTGTATGAGTTCTTAGTAAATTTTGGATAGTAACCCCTTATCAGATGTATCATCAGCAAATATGTTTTCCCATTTAGTAGGTTGTCTTTTCATCTTATTCACTTCCTTTGCTGTGCAAACACTTTTTAGTTTCATGCAGTCCCATTTGTTTATTTTTCTTTGGTTTCCCTTGCCCAAAGAAATATAGGTAATTTTTTTAACTAATAAAAAGCAGTGGCTGAAACCTAGCTGGTAGTTTCCCTGGAGGCATCAAAGGTGTGATCAGTCGAAGAGAACAAAATGGCCAGAGCCAAGCATCTGGGTTGTTTCCACATTGTTGGGACTTGGAGTTCATGCCAGCTGTGCCCATAAGCTGAGAGGGAGGACTATCCCCCCACAGACAACAGAGCCATCGGGGGACAGGACAGGCACCAAGGGGAAGCTTCTGAACCCTGGAAGGAAGCACCGCTGTGCAGCTCTCAAGTCAGCAGCTCCTCGCACAGCTTAGGAAGACCGAGCAGGGTAGAGAGTCAGCCTGGGGTGAGGGACAGCCCTGGGGCCTAGGCAGGCAGATGAAAAAGCCAACCGGGGGCCAAAGCAGGTGGCCAGGGAAGGAAGCAGTGGGCGGTGCCCTGGTGAGGAAGCATCTTCTGTGCTCAGGGGCAGGGACCAGGATGACTTCAATAGCAGGAACCACAGGGCCCATGCACAAAGATAAGGATCAGTGGCTGACTGGACAACCCAAGGGTTCCAGGCACATAAGGCCTCTCTTGCACCAGCTCCTGTCTTCTCAGCAATTCTAGAATGGGAACTTCTCGAAGGCCCAGACCTGTGCAGAAGCTCAATGAATAATGTAGGGATGGGGGCGAGAAATTCATGCTTTTACCTCGTTTACTTCCTTCTCAGCTTTTCCTTTTCCTTTTTTCTAGTTTCATACCACCTTCCCACCCTTATTATTTAGTAAGCTTGAAAAGCTCCAACTTATCTCACCAAGAACAGCAGAAAAATGAAAAACAGTCCATTTCTAACCTAAGTTTTTAGCAAGGACATGCGAAGGGCCCAAGAGAAAGGTAAACAGGGTGGCAGGTACCTCAAGCCCAGGAATCAGTGCCTACAGGAGGCACACCAGAGGCAGACTCACCACAGCATGTGACACATGGGCCAGTGGCCTGGGTTCTGCTTCCAAGTGGCTGCTCTAATCCGGGAAAGTTACAAAATTCCTCTCTGTCTCAGTTTCCATATTTGTAAAATGGAAAAAAGGAGAGTGCTCACTTTGATAGGGGACTCAAAACTTGGAAAATTTTAGCTTATGGTAAAAAGCTGTAAGTCTAGCAAGTAACATGTACGTTAAGCTTTTGTTTCAGAAACTATAGATAAGGCCCATCCTGGCTCCTGGAAAAAGCAGCCGACCTCCTGGGGCACTGATAGAGGATTACCTCCTGGGGACATCTGAACGTTTGTTCCAGGAAGAAGCGGATGACCACCCTCCCCCTTGGAAACACCTAACTGCCCAGGACAGGAATGTTGCAGCTGCTGAATCTCAAAGCCCTCACCGCACCTTGTTTGTCCTCCCCCACCCCCTTATAAAAGACCTGACCAGGAAAGAGAAGGGGAGGTGATTTGTTAGGGTATGAACCCACCATCTTCTCGGATCGCCGGCCATCTGAATAAAGTGCCCATAGAAGATTCAATAGCTGTCACTGCTTATTGGATTTAGTAGTGACAGGCAGCCTGAACGCTGGTGTCTTTTCCAGTTACAACTTTACAACATTCTGAAAAAAAATTAGAAAACACTTAGAACGGTGACGGGCACTGAACACTCACTTCTTCCTTCCTTCCTCCCCAAATAAGCACCTAAATATTTGGTGACAGTTACCTAAATTATTCAAAATACAATGTCTTCCAGAGCAAAGGAAGGTAACTACAGAGCCAGCCCAGGGTACATAGTGCTAAATAATTTCCAGTAGAGAGCAAGGAAATAAACCGGGGCGACGGAGACCCTCAGAGTCCTGTTGTCTTCAAACACAAAAATGGCAATGAGTGCAATTTAATAAAGAAGAGGGTGAAGGAAGTTCAAGTCAGGACCCAACAGATTTACCTGAAATACAAATGTGCACCCACACAGCCCCTGAAACACAAGGCCCTCGGGGTGGGAGAGGCCGCCCGCCAAAAGGCCACAGGACGGGAGGCTCGGTTCCTCCCTGCCGGGTCTCCATCCCCTCTGGTGGTTCCAACGTCACTGGGCCGAACGCATATGGGATAGGACTCTTGGTTTAAAAACAAACTTGCCGCGGCGGTGAAATGAGGCCTTTTACTGAAGCCCAGGTCCTCCGTGCCAAAAAAAAAAAAGCAGTTGCTATGACTGTATTATACAGGATATTCTCCTTTTGCCGTCCGCTTTTCAAGCCCCTGCCAGAGGGTGGTGTCCCGGGAACCAGAAGCGGGCACTGAGCAGAAACGCCGGTGCACAGGACCAGGCCCGGAGGCCGCCACACACCGCAGCCCTTCCTTGCTTAACCTGATTTAAGCCTCTAATAAATGTCAGCGGCCCCCCAATAAAGGGAAAACCGTTCTGTCATCCGAGGCTCGCCCCCTCATTAAAAAGGAACACACAGGAATGAAGAACCGACGGGACAGCCTCCTGGACTCCTTCACTCAAACAGCTCAGGCTCCTCCCCTTTAACTCCCGGCCTTAAACCCCGCCCTTCTGCAGTTCTGCGCCGACGGAAAAGGTCAGTCTGGCAGCTCCGAGAATTCCTCTGTTTGTTTACCCACCTAAGGGGCCGAGCCCGGACGCTTCACCGCCCCGGAATACTTGAACGCGAGCCATCCAGAAGTTGAGAGAGAAAAGAAAATACACTCTCAAGCTAAAACCTATCCAATGTCGAGAAGGCATTAGTCAACCCCAATTTTAGAAAGGTTTTGAACGAGCAGGTCTGACTAAAATAGACTGAAATCACAGCTTCTGTGGGGACCGCACTCCCGCCCGCCGGCCCGCGCCCCTCACTCACCGCCAGCAGGGAGGGCTCTCCGGGGCACCCACGGAGACGAGGGCAGAGCGGGTGTCCCCAGCGGCAAGGTCACAGCTGTCAAGTCCACATGTGCTGGAGAGCGGGTGGTTCTCTTCTGGAACTTTCTTCCATCCACGTGACACACTTCGGTGGACCTAATCTTAGTCTAGTATCTTTTAATTTTTTTTTCTGACGCAGACTGCAGATGGTGCAAGGGGCTGCATACAAGTCGACCCGACTCCAAGGTGCCACTCCCGGGCTTAGAAATGTCACCCAGAACCGTCGCGGAGCGCTCAGGTGTCTCCCCCAAGGGCCAAAGTGGCGCAGCGGGCGGCCCTGACACCGAGCGCAGGGACAGCTGGGAAGGCGAACGGACAGGACCTGAGAGCGCCAAAAGCGCGCAATGTAATTGGATGGAAAAGAAGCCCTCCCCTCTCTCTGGCTGGAAGGGGGGCGGAGCTGCTTCAGCAGAAAGACTCGAGGTCTTCGGGACCGAGTGCACCGGTGTCCCAGGGTGTACGGCGCCTGAATAAACTCTTCCCTTTTGCACCAGCACCTGCCCCACGAGTTTGGCTTTTGTGGCCACCGAACCTCCATTTTGTTCAGTTTCTAAAAGATAAGATACCCATGAACATTCTCTTGCCAAAAGACAAAGCTGCTCAGGGAAATTAAAACTGAAAATAACGCAGTCCCGAGGACTTCAAATTTTAGGACTTATCTTCTACGTGGCGCCATAAAGAGGCCATTCTCACAGCAACCATGAACTACAAGTGTTAATTTCTGGCTAAAAAAAAAGAAACAGTAGAAAAGGTTCACCATGTAGCAAGGGCAGGGAACAAACGGCAATGCCTCAAGTACAATGTCAAGAGAGAAGAGTTCCATGTGACTTAATCCCAAACATAACAAATGCAGGGAGAGACTTCCCAGATGGGCAAGTGGGCAGCAAAGGGCACGCTTTCTTTGGCGGAAAGTATTTGAAAAGGGGGGTTGCTAATGTCACAGACACGTGTCCCTTCTGGGGATGGGGGAGACTGTCAGACCTGGTTTTTATTCCTCCTTCCCAATAAATCCATGAAAACACAAAATAACTTTCACGACCCCTGGGGCCAAGAACATAACCATTTCCCTGTGACCGTTTGTAAGTCTAATTCTTCACAATAATTTATTTGAGGATTCAGGCCTCTGCATGAAACAGGAAACATTCTCAGGGCTCATGCGGTCTACCCCCCACCCCACCCAACCCCTGCAATGTCCAGGTCCAGGTCAACCACAGGGCCACTGGCTTCCTGTACAGCTGGCTGACATCCTTCTCTCTCCCTGCTGAATCCTCTTGCCCAAGCTGGGCTCAGACCAGGCGACCCCAAACAGTACTGATGACTGTCACATGCCATTTCATTTTCTGATTGGTCCCCTTCCCACATAACTTCTCCCCAGTAGGGTGCCATGTGGCGATGGCTGGTTGTTAACATCTCCAAAGCCTCATGGAAGGAATGGCAAGGTTAGCTGCTTGTTCTCCAGTCACCGTTACCAGGGCAGTGCCCTGCAGCTTACCCAGCGGGCAGTCCTCTTCACAAGAGAGAGGTGGCAGGAGTCTGGCCATCAGTTGCAGCACCACCCTTTTATTCTGGAGAGCACTTTTCAGCTACAGAGTAATTTCAGCCATGGCCCCTGCCCATAAACTGTTACTTTTCCTACATGCATGGGAGGATAGTCCCCCTTCTCAAAACTTCTGGAACATGCTGCTGGAAGAATGCTGCCCAGCCCCAGGCACAGATTCGGCCCAAACTGATGTATTTACAGTGCTCAGTTGAAGACCAAATTCTAGAAATACGTAGTGTCTAAATACAATTCCAAGTTTGACAGTGAAGATAACGCTTCCCTTAGCAAGACAAAATTATTAAGTGCCTAAATTTTATCTTAGCCACCCTTGATGTGCCCTCTGCCCCTTGTCTCTAAAACTTTAAGGAAAAAAGCTCTCTGTTTAAGCCACATGCTTAGCACAGTGCAAGGCACCCGGGAAGTACTCAGTACACAACACATAATTGTCTGCCCATATTGTTTGGAAACACAAAACAAATGATGTGTTTGTAAAACCACAGGATGCCTGTAAAAATTAAGTCACTCTCTCAATCAACAGTGATTGAGCACTTTCACTGCTCTGGTCTGAATGTTTGTGTCCCACAAAATTCATGCTGAATCCTCACCTCCGAAGGCAACGGTGTTAGGAGATGGAAGCTTTGGGAGCTGCCTAGGTCAGGAGGACAGGGCCCCATGAGGGGGATCCACGCCCTTACAAAGGAGACCCCAGGTGCCCCTCAGCCCTTCCACCCAGTGAGGACACAGTGGGAAGACAGCCGTCTGTGAACCAGGAAGCCCTCACCAGTAACCGAATCTGCTGGTGCCTTGACCTTGGACTTCCAGCCTCCAGAACCGTGAGAAACAACATCTGGTGATTAGAAGCCCCCAGCGTACGGTATGCTGTCATAGCAGCTAGCATAGGCAAAGACCTTCGCATTCAGGGATTGTTGTCAAGAAGAGCAACCTAGCAGGTCAGTGACACGGAACACGCTTGAAAAGCTGTGTAAGAGCATTCAGAGGGGAAGGTAAAGCTCAGGGGCCCACAGAACCAGGATGAGGTCACAGTTACATGCTATAACAACAGAGTTTTCCATGGGGCTCCTGTATGTAGCAAACTTCCCCTAAGCACTTAACCCGTACATTGATTTTCTTTTTTCATTCCATTCACCATTTCAGAAACACCCTGTCTGTGAAACCAGACGCATCCTTGTAGAGGCAGAGGTGGAAACAGAGGAACCATGGAAGGAGACTGCCCAGCTCCCCACACCACCGGCCCCTCCCAACTGAGGCACCACAGCTGCCCCCGCACACACACTGCCTGACAACCCTCTGAGGTCACTGCCCAGAGTTCACGAATCTGTCCTCCATCCCTGCTTCCCTGTTGCTTCTGCATCCCCCTGCGCAGCCCCTACTCTGGGGTAACACACGCCATAGGCTCTTTGAGGTGACCTGATGTGCGGTCATAGGAGAGGAACCATCACGAATTATTTCACTTACAGGGCTATCATCGCAATCAACTTCACTCAACAAAAGAACCCATCCTCCCTTCGGCCACTGGGACTCTGCCTGCCACACCCTGGCGGCTCCTAAAACTCCGGCTCATCACTGTCCCTCCTACTCCCTCCTGACCCCCACACTCACCCCACCTCCACCCCACTCCTGTGTCCCAGCAAAGCAAAGTGCTGCTTCCCTGAGAGCTGACACTGCTCCCTCCTGTCCCCCAACCAGCCCAGCGCCAGCCTGGACGCCCCCAGCAGTGCCTGTAGCCGGCACGTCTCTGAGCTGCCCTCGGTCTTCCACATCCTTCCTCTCCTCCCCAGCTGATGGCCCAGGCAGCTCCGTGTCAGGGAAAACCATCTGTCTTCTTTCAACATTCTGAAGTTTGTGTAAAACTCAGCTTTACCCTCTGGAACAGCATCATCATGGGCTCCTGACGTCCAGCCCAAAGTCCCCATACACCCGTCCAGGCTCTGGGCTTCGGGCCACTCTCCCTCCTTAGTGACCACCAGAGCTCAGAGTGGAGCTATCCAACATGAGAGCCACCATCTTCAAGTGGCTACACCAATTCAAATTAATTCAAATAAAATAAAAACTGTAAATGCAGTTCCTCAGCGACACTAGCCTCATTCCAAGGCCTTCCTAGCCACATGCAGCAGCTGCTACAGTGCTGGACTGAGCAGATGCGACAGGCCCCCCATCACAGACGGTTCCACGGGCAGCACCACCTCTGAACACTGACACATATGGATGTGGCCGCTCCAGCCACGATCCTGCATGGTCCTGCAGGCAGACGCTCGAGGCCAAGGAGACTTGTCCCAGAAATGTCGGGAAGGAAGGAAGTGCTGATCTAGGTTTTGGAATCATGACTTCCCTATCTTATATCTGAACAGTATTTTGCAGGCACCAAGAATTTTTACACATATTTTCAATAACATGGTTTCAAATGGGGTGACGTTTGTAAGGCTGACAACACAGGCAGAGACACACAGGAGAAAACACAAAGCCTGTGAGGGCAGCACTCATTCTCTCTCAAGAACAAATGCTCTTCAATTGAAAGAGCAAGGTTTCAAAAAGGCCATTTCGAGTCTGTCTAAGGATATTTTTTTATTCCTTTATTTGGCCTTAACCCGCCCCTCACTGCTACCAGGCGACACCAGCTAATTACTAACCAGGTGTGGACAGACCACACCCCGTGGCACAGCCCACATCCCCTGAACGTACATTTGCTCTGCAGTGACTCCTTCCTCAGAAACCAGAATGACAAAGGTCATCCTGGCCACGTTCATGTCAAATCAAGGCCAGAGAGGGCTAGGAAAAAACAGGACCATGTCAAAGAACACATGGAGATCACAAACATCCTCTCCTCCATTTTTACCCATTCCCCGTTGACGCTGCCTGTCTCGCAGATTAATATCACCACTGCCCAGAAGAACCCGGGCACTAGCACTGTGCTTGCTGCTCCCAGCACCTCGGATCCAGCAACAACACTCTGGCCACTGGGGACCACACTGGGCAGCGAGGTCTGGAACGTAAAGGGCAGGGTGGGCTCAGAGGACCGCCAGGCGGGAGCCCAGGGTTGGCAGTGGCTTATGATTTGAAGAGCAGGTCTTAGAAGAGCAGTCCCTGGTGCGTCCACATTTTCAGGCCTCTCCCACCAGGGATTTGGGAAGGGTGCCCTCCTTAAATGAACTGTTTCCTACAGAAGCCCAGGTCCACCATATGCGGTACAGGAGCAGGCCCCCAGAACCCATAAACAACCTACCTGGTGATGAAGGTCAGATGACAGCAGCTGCTGGTAGTTTTCCTAGATTTTTGCAGAGTCCCCAAATGGTGGGGGCGGGGGGTGATCTCAGATGCCTTTCCCTTCAGCCCATTTGCCAGCCCACATTTTCATTTTCAATACCTATTAATGTCTTCCTCTAGAACAATAGGGCTTACACACCAGTCAAAACTTTTAATCGATGGAAATATCACAGGAATATTTTTTCCAAAAATAAATGCATAAAATCAAACACATGTACCTCATCTTTGATTAACCAGTAGTCCTAATGGAGTAATGCATGTGTGACAACGCTCTCAAGTCCCTCGGCTACAACGGTGACATGATGGCTCTTGACCCTTTAAGTTCCATCACCAGCCTTCCTTCTTAAAACTGAGCCTTCCTCTGGAAACATTTCACCAAGTAAAAAGTTGCCTCTGTGAGCTTTCTGCAACTGAAAACTGTCACATCTAGAAGTCCAGTTGCAGACTGCACTTCACTGGGAGATGGGAGAGCACAGCCCCTCAGACACAGCCAAGGACACAAAGCCTCAAACATGCCAGGCAGGCTTCACTGGCTGTGCCTGTCACGATGCCCATTTCTATACACAGTCCCTGCTGCAAAAGTCACACAGAGCAGCTGAGAACTGCACAGCGCACCACCTCACAGTTCTGGAGGCTGCCCCCTCCCCAGGGCTTAGAGAGGGGTTCTGGGGGATCGGGACCTCTTCCTCCATCTTCGAAGCCAGCACTGCAGCGTCCTCACACCTCTCTCTGACCTCTGCCTCCATCATCATGACTTCCCCAACTCTGATCTCCTGTCTCCCTCATATGAGGAACCTGCTAATCACATGGGATCCACCCAAAGAATCCAGATAGTCTTCCCATCTCAAGATCCTCGGTTTAATCGCATCTGCAAAGTCCTCTGGCCTTGCACGGTAGCAGTCAGAGGTTTCTTAGGTGTATTAGCACATGGCTGTGGGGGAGGGGGCATTATCCTTCTGCCTACCATACCAACCTTACAGACTCATCTCTGCAGGCTGCCTGACTAACAGGAACCTTCTGAAGCATCAGGGATTAGTGAAAAATTCATCGCATGTGTCTCACCAACTGAAGCTCTATATTCGCATCACGCACTTCGACATCAGGTGGGGAACAGCTAAGGAATGTGAATTCCTTCTCCTATTTCTTAATGAGATAATATGCAATTATCATTTTTCAAAGCCATTTCAAAACTAAACAGTGTGTATTGCGCTGTCCTTCAGGGGATTCTGGTGATGAGATGTGAGGTCATACATAAACTTGAGTGGCTTATTTCTTTAAGGACATGTGGCTTTTGGTTACTTCTTACTGACTCACCACCAGTTAGTGATAAATCTGAACTAGTAGTAGACTGAAGAAAAATTGCTTCCAATAATAAATGTATTCAAAAGGAATGAAACAGTATATGGAAAGAAATGAATGTTCTTTTTCACACCATACTACCTTATTTGAAAATGCATCTAAATATCTGATTAAAGAAATGGGGGCAAAAAGGTTTTGCTTATTCTGACACACACCTACAAAGACGGTAGCTTCCTTCACTTATATCTGAGAAAGACCAGTCGGAGCTCCACTGCGGGGTAAAGTCCCCCGTTGGGAAAGGGGTGAGCTGGGGCCGACGGAGCGGACAGGCGAGCAGAGCCCAAGAGGCTGGCAGTCCTCCCAGGGTGGACGCAGCAGGTGGAAAAGGCAAGCACTAAGGAGCCACGAGTTTTTAATACAAGGACAATGGTTCATCTTTGTGGGGACCCTATAGGTTTGCTTGGCTACTAATAAGCAAAAAGGTCATTTCCTCTTACAATGGAAACTCAGTCAAACAAGTTATTTGGGCTTTATAAATGACACAAATGCCTCACTGAAATTCAATAAAATGTTGTCTCTCAGAATGTTGTCCCGTGACCTCTCTCGAGAGCAGGATGTTTACGCCATACCGTCCACTCTTCACATGACAGCTTAATCTAAACCTGTCTGCGTTCTGTGGGGAAAACACCACCTACCATGCGGATGGGCTGGAGAGAATCGACTTGATGGGTAGAAAACTTACATTAGCTCTTGAGTATTTCCTACAACACAAAACCAATGCAGGCTAATGTGTGAGTCCCTAGTTTCATCTTCTGCCAAGTGATGGAAACCAGAACATGGGAGAAGGGGAAACCACAGATCAGCAACCCTGGGAAAGTCAAGTGCATCACCAGTGCCCTGGTGTTGTTCTTGTTTCATCATGTATGCCACAGGACTTTGGGGTGACAGGCCAAGAAAAGCATTATTCTGGTGCCCGACACCTGGCAGACGTCCAATACACATCTGCACACCTGTTGAAGGGACCTATGAGAAGGACCCATACTCGCGTGGAAGGTACAAGAAGGAAAATGCAGGGCAAGAACCGGGTCTCCCTCCCGACCAGGCACGGAGAGGTGGCTGCCGTGGGCGTGGTAGTGGCCAGAAGGACTTCGCCAGCCATCTTCATGCTGCCCAAGTACCAGAGGCCACCAACCCATCGCTGCCTCCATGCCAGGCCCACTCGGCAGGCACATCTCTGCAGGGAGCAACTTGGCATTGCGAGGAGGACAAACTTCAGGGCGTATCACGCCTTCCCTCTATTTCCATCAACTTCCAGCACCCTCTGAAAGACAGAAACGGCAACTGCAGCCAGGATTCCACTTCTAAATTTGAAGGTGTTACTGGGTACAGTTCTTAGCTGGGGCCAGCAGACACCAAACTGGTGGCCCACTAACCAAGTGTGTGCACCAGCGTGCACAGAGGCACTATGGCAGGGGCTGTTGTCTCTTTGGAGTGGTCTGAGTGTTTGCTCTGCTCTAAATAACAAGGATTTCTGAGATGAAAACCACACAAAGGGGATCCCATGTTTTTATTAAGGCTTATTTTAAAAACACGCCCAAGTAAGGGGAACATGGAGAGAACCCCAAGATGGCCCTGTAGATGTGGAGAGAGACATCAATCTGTCAGCATCTCAGATCTGAGAATGTGGTGGGGCCCAGCAAGTTCCTCCAGTGCCCTTGGTTTGTGACAAAATGCATGAACATGTCTTCTGCTTCCTGGCATCTCTCTGGGTTGTCCTGGCGCATGTGGCCTTTGGGGTCCATCTCCATCTGCAAGTGGATCTTGGAGAGGGGATCCTTCCTTGTGGCACTTCGCACACATGCCTCTTCACTTGAACAAAAACATTCCCTGTTTTTATCCTGACTTTGCTAGACTATGAATGGGGTAATTCATCACGGGTAGGTAATAGGTGAGCAAAAATGGAAAAGCAGCAGCAGAGGAAAACCGACGAGCAGAACAACACCATGAACCTGGCTGACCCAAAAACAGCGGTGTGTGACAGGGCTGCTGCGACAAGCACGCTCCACAGAAGCACGCTCCACAGAAGCACTCCCGGAGGATGAAGACTGGACAGTAGTCGGGGAGCTGCTGGGCAGCCACAGCGACTCGTCAGGGGAGGGGAGAGATTCGGCAGCCCCTCCCTGAGGAGGGGTCAGAGCTTTCCTGCGGGAGCAGAGAGTGGAGTCGTTGCAGCTGAGTGCACAGGAGACACTTGTGCCGCACGGAACCTGGCACTGTAACCTGGGAGCTGCAGCTGGATTTGCACACAATTACTCCTGGCTTAGTGCTAAATTGCCATTGTTATCACTCCGTCTAATCAGGAAGCATCACTTTCACTCCGTTCAGCCAAGCTGGTTCCAGCAGCTGCAAAGCGAAGGCCCTGCATCCTCACACTCTCAAGGCAAAACACTGCCCATGACCTCTCCTTCCAAAGCCCCAACCGGCCCAACAGCCACTCACCACCCCGTGCAGTGTACCAGTGGTACTGCAGGGAACATGTGCCCGGCTGGGGCTGGTTCCAACATGCTCATCCTCCCGTGGAGCTCAGTACCGCTCCTTCCTTTCCCACCAGGACACCTGAGCAAGGTCAAGGGTGGAGGGTGGAGGGAAAGACGGATTCAGAACACAGGAGAGTTCAAGAAAGGCTTCGTCACTAAGAGGGGAAGTGCTGTGGAAGTGGGGTCCCTCAAACTTTTACACGGAAGCCCTAACTCCCAGCACCTCAGAATGGGGCTGTATCTTTAAAAGATTCAGGATCTTTTGCCCTGGCTGGTGTAGCTCAGTGGATTGAGCGCAGGCTGCAAACCAGGCAACGCAGGTTGGATTCCCAGTCAGGGCACATGCCTAGGTTGCAGGCCATGGCCCCCAGCAACCGCACATTGATGTTTCTCTCTCTCTCTCTCTCTCTCTCCCCCTCCCTCCCTTCCATCTCTAAAAATAAATAAATAAAATCTTTAAAAAAAAAAAAGATTCAGGATCTTTTAAAAGGGACATTAAGGTACAAGGAGATCATCCAGGTGGGCCCCAGGCAAACTGGACTGGGGTCCTCGTAAGAAAAGGAACCAGACCACACAGAGGGACAACCATGTGAGCACACAGGGAACAGACAGCCATCTACAGCCAAGGACAGAGCCTGTGGGAAACTCGAACTTCCCAACACCTTGATCTTGGACTTGCAGCCCCAGAGCTATGAGAAAATAAATGTCTGTTGGTAAGCCACCCCCTCTGTGGTGCTGTATTATGGCAGCCCGAGCAGAGTAATAGAGGAAGGGGCCGGGCAGGCCCAAGACCACAGTGTAGGAGGCTGCCTCTTGCTGCCCCTCTCTGCACAGGTGCCCCCCGGTGTCTCTCTCCTCCAGTCCCCAGCACCAGGATCCTCATGCTGTCCCCAAGCTAAACTGAGGAACTGGAGCATTTCACCCCAAATGCTCCCGGTTCTGACATTCGGAAAGCGAGCTGACCTCACACATAATCACACTGTCCCCCACAGCTCAGTCTGCTCCCCCTCACAGCCTCCCACCACCCCCCTCGGCTGCCAGGACCAGCAGACAGAAAACCAGCAGTTACAGAGCAACTTACAAATTTTATCTTATGGGGGAGATTTTATTTCAGGCAAAAGGGAAGGGACTCAGAGAGGGTAGAGGGATTTTTTCAACAGAGGAAATAGGAATTCAACCCAGAAATTTCTGATTCCAAAGCCCCTACTTTTCCCAACAAGCCTCAATGTCTTTCCTGCAGCTGCAATGGCCGAGTGTTTTAAAAAATAGTTCTATCAGGGAAAAAAAGTCACAGTAAATACTACCCCAGTGTCCCTAGAGATCGATTTTAAATTGGTATTAATTAGAAGTCATCCATGATGTAAGCTGGTAGAGAAACTAAAATTTCACTTCACA